>JAASFY010000177.1:0-33773 GCA_023334035.1 Globisporangium okanoganense | reverse complement strand
CGCAGTCCGACAGCGCGCTCCCTTACGCTTCCTCGTAAGACCAACGTGTACGCTAACTAACGGTGCTCTCGCCCCGTTACAGAAGAGCTTAGTGGATCTGACCCTTAAGGAACCGTAGAGCAAACGGAACTCGCACAGATGTGTGAGCCGATGCTTGGTCTTAGGGTCTTGAGTCTCAGGCCGTGGGGTTTTGAGACGAGGAAGTGACTTGGACAGATGAGGAGGCGGCTTGAGGACTTGAAGGTAAATTTGCAACAATTGAAAAGCTGTTATGGTTCCTGTCGCTACTCCTAATTAGCCTCAGGGGCTCCTAGAGGTTTTATGAATAAAACCTACTGATGCAGAAATAAACCTACTAAACTGATATATAAAACCTTGGGCACACTGAGGTTCAACCCATAGGACCTTGAACTTGAAGTCCTGTGGAAAGTTCCCTGTGAAGTGATTGGCTCGCGCCATCACTTCAACCCCTAGTGACACATCGCCTGCGTCACCAGCGAGGTTCCACAAGCAGGAACCATCATTCTGTACTTGATTAGTACATGAACGCCAACACTATTGTACTGATTAGTACATGTGAAGAACATTCTGCACTGATTGGTACAGAGAACCTTTGTGACATCATCAGATGACATCACACGTGCATGCGGGGATTAGTTGTACCGTAATCCCTTTGTCCTTTGCCTCCGCAATGCACGCTGAAGGTGGTGTGTGCGACACTAGATCTGAGAGCAGATCCACCTTCATGTAATGGCTAGTTTAGCCCATTACAGCACGAGCGACACAGGGTCCGAGTGTTGTGTTGGGAGTTGTTTGCGGTCCGAGTCCTGGACCGCAAACTGGTTAAACCAACCGGGCATCCCATAATGGAAGGCGGCATCGTGCCCGGCGTCGCCTGCAGCGCGTGTCGCACGGCGAAGATGTTTCACGACTGCCCCACAGGCGGCGGTTTGGTGGCACTACGAAGCCGGTCGTGGAACGAGGAGTGCTGGTGTTGTTGGAACACGCTGCCGGCTGTTGCTGAGAGAAGAGAAGGGTACATTGGGTACATTGTTGGTGGGCTGATTGGTTGGTTGTTCCCCACTCCGGATCTTCCAGTACGAATTCAGTTAATGTTTCGTCCATCGGCGTGGCCGTTTCACTGGTAACTGCCAGCTTCGAGACAGCGACAAGTGACTCCGCCGCTCAGAAGCGAATGGAGAGCAGCAGCTCTCTGAGCACAACTCGGCTCCGCCACTTGTATACCTGGTACTTGATACTCGTTGATACTGAAAGGCGCTGCTGCAGGCAAGAAGTACGAGCTCGCCACCACCGACGACAATCATGACGGGGACGACCACAAGGAGTGGTTCAGTGGTGGTCGACTCGGTGGCTTTGGAGGATAGGGAGGCTGTGGAAACTTGGTCTCTACCGATTCGGCTTCAGCTGCAGAGGCATCGGACGAACGAATTCGGGAACACTTTCGACGTCGGACTCAACGGACTCGGCATCCCGTTGGGTGGACCCAGCGGTATCCCTCTTCTGTTTGGCTCACCGCTTTCACACTTTTCGCTCGCTTCCGAGTGCTGTCTATTGAAGCTGGAGGTCAATGACAACTTCACACCGCGATGGATAGATACCGGTATAACTTTTATATACCAGTACCATAATCATACCGGTGATTGGGCGAAAATGAGACGAGTTTTTTGCCAAATATTTGGCGGATGTGACCCCAAAAAAGGTGCCAAACACCCATTTGGATTAACTTATTTACAGATACGGACGGGTCCGATTGCCCGGACACAAATATCGCCCATGCCCAAAAATACCACTGCATTTTTGTATGAAACATAGACATGTCGTTTTCATTTATAAGCATATGTATATGGTGGGCGAAGTGTAATGGTAATGTCCTGAGGACACTGATTCGGTCCACTCAATGTACTATTGGACCTTGGAAGTGGACGGTGGGCGATCGGATCCGTCCGTATCTGTATTTTGGAGCTGAGTCATATTGTTCGATACAAAAGCTGGAATTTATGCTAAGCTTTTACCGATACTGTATTTGCCTAATATTGGCTTGGAGAAGAATTTATCCCGTTTAAGTAAAATATTTTATTTATCTGATGTCGCTCAAAATTTATCCAGATAGAGACTGGTAAACTGATCTCTAATTTTGCCCCTATTTTTGACGAAGTTGGATTAAATTTGACTCACAGTGGTCGACAGCATCGAGGACGTGAAAATGACTCCATATTTTTTTGCACCAATCGCTTCGTCTTGATGAGGCGATTAAAAGTAAGGCTCATTCGTTTATTTTCATGGAACGGTTTCGTCGGAAACTAGAGGCAATGACTTCTCCCTATTAAGGTTCGATAACACCAAACCAAATCTCTAGTAAAGTGGTCCAAACCCTAATGTCCCTGTTTTATCAGCATACTGCCATGGTTACCTCTGTAATATTGTATTTATTCTGAACACGATATTGTACAGTATATATGTTTTCACAGGTACAATTACTAATGGTGATTGGTCAAAATACTGGGAGAGGGCTCGGTTTTGATGATTAAAATGAATTGTGGAAAGCAGCGACTGTTGTTTAAACACTGTTTTAACGCTAAAATAGCCCATGACTGTTCCCGCATACCCTGAAAACGCGGTTTCGATTGGACAAAAATTGGCAGTACGCCACTAATTCGCGTCCTCGATGCTGTCGACCACTGTGAGTTATCAAAATCCGCGCACCCCCGGGTTACAGTGGTAACCCGGGTTACCGCCATTTGCCTTAAATGATGACCCCTTTTTGCCCCTTGAAGTTCGTGAAGTCCACTTCGCACTCTATTTACTTGACCCGGAACGTAATCGGACCCAAGTGTGTTCATTCTTCAATTTGCCACCAAGCGCGCACTCCAGACAAGCAAGAAGCCCAAGAAGAATCATGAGCAGCAAGCCCCGCCAGCTCGTGAAGGACGCGACGCACATCGTGCGCGACATGCTCGACGGCCTCGTGGCCGCACAGCCGCACCTCGTGCTCGTGCGCGGCGAGAACGTGCTGCTGCACCGCGAGTTCCGCAACATCCGCGAGCGCCAGGTGACGCTGATCTCGGGCGGCGGCAGCGGCCACGAGCCGGCGCACGCCGGGTACATTGGCGACGGCATGCTTACCGGTGTGGTCTGCGGCAACGTGTTCGCGTCGCCGTCCACCAAGCAGGTGCTCGCGGCGATCCGCCTCGCCGCGGGACCGAAAGGCTGCCTCGTGATCGTCAAGAACTACACGGGCGACCGCATCAACTTTGGCCTCGCGGTCGAGCAGGCCAAGGCCGAGGGCTTCAAGGTCGACATGGTCGTCGTGGGCGAAGACGTCGCTGTTGTGAACGCGAACGCCGGCCGTCGCGGCCTCAGCGGCGTGGTCTTTGTGCACAAGCTCGCCGGTGCCGCGGCCAAAAGTGGGACAGCCCTTGACGACATTGTGCAGCTCGTGAACGGCATCACGTCGGCGAACAAGATTGGGACGATGGGCGTCGCGATCAAGCCGTGCTCACTGCCTGGCCAGGAGGACCAGTCGCGTGACCTGGGCAACAACGAGATGGAGATTGGTCTGGGCATCCACGGCGAGCCTGGGATCGAAAAGCGCGAGCTGCAGGACATCCCGACGCTCACGGACATGCTGCTCGAGAAGATCATCAGCGACTCCACGTCCGTGGGGCTCAAGCTCAAGGCGGGCGCCAAGGCCGTGCTCATGGTTAACAACCTAGGCTCGACGACCACGATGGAGCTCTTTGTCGTGACCAAGTACGCGGTGCAGGCGCTCAAGAGCAAGGGCATTGCGGTCGAGCGCGTGCTCGTGGGCTCGTTCATGACCGCGCTGGACATGGGTGGCTTCTCGCTCTCGCTCTGGAAGTCGAACGGCGACGCCGAGCTGCTGCAGCTCTTTGACGCGCCCACGACCGCCTCGGGCTGGAACTTCACCAAGTACGACGCGTCGGCCAACGTGGACGCGAGTGCTAGTGTCATCGAGCCAGAGACCCCCATGGACATTGCAAAGAAGCAGGCAGCTCGCCCCGCGCAGTTGACCAACAACGGGCTCTTGCTCGAGCGCGCAATCCAGGCGGCGTGCGAGAAGCTCGTCCAGAGTGAGCCGGAGCTGACACTCTGGGACACGAAGGTCGGCGACGGCGACTGCGGCACGACGTTCAAGAAGGCGGCCGAGACCGTCCTCGCGGACCTCAAGGCGCACTATCCGCTCAACGACCCGGCGCAGACGCTGTTCGAGATCGCGCAATCGGTCGGCAAGAGCGCTGGCGGGACCTCAGGTGTGCTCTACGACATATTCTTCACGACCGGTGCGCTCAAGCTCGAGTCCTTCAAGGACGTGGACGCTGCGGCCTGGACCGCGAGTTTCCGTGCGGGCATTGCAGCCATTCAGAAATACGGCGGTGCCAGCGAGGGCTCACGCACGATGCTGGATGCGCTGCTGCCAGCTGAGCGTGCGCTCGGACAGCCAACGCACGAGGAGAACCAGGGAGCTGCGCTGCTTGCGGCCGCCGCCAAGGCTGCCCAGGACGGTGCCGAGGCTACCAAGAAGATCCCGACGAAGCAGGCCTTTGGCCGCAGCGGCTATGTGGGCGAGGAGTTCAGCGCCGATGTGCCAGACCCAGGCGCCAAGGCCGTCGCGTTCTGGATCACGGCCGTCGCGGATGCTGTGCAGTCTTAGTAAGGAGCTTGAATCGAGTGACTGACTGCAGCCACACATTCCAGTCATGAGTGAATTTCATATTGAAAAAAACAAATTGTGAGTTGTTGTGGATCTTGATCTGCATGTTGGTGTCGTTGCTCCATCCAATTTCTTATCTGTAATGAAACATTTGATTTAACGACATGGTGCTGAGCGATAGGTAACCAGATGCATGCATCCAAGCACTCCCATCGTTCGTCCAGGTCGAAAAGTCAGAGATTTGTTGCTTGCACTTAAGAGCTCCGAGAAGTGAATGGTGGGGAAAAGTTTCAAGGCTCAGGACCTCAGCATCGAGCCCTCGACGTGAAATGTCGAGTGTCAGGACTTCAGTATAACACATTGTAAGCGCCACATGTTACTTCATCGTCTTTATCAGACTATCGTGCGACCTACGAGTCATCGCGGAAGAGCTCGATGAACTCGTCGATGTCCAGCGTCGCGTTCGTGTTGACGTCAAAGTGCGCGATGATCTTGGTCACATCCTCCCTCGTCACCTGCGTCGAGCCACTGCGCGAGCTGCTGTCGTAGAACTTCTCATTATACCGTAGAGCGCCAAAGAGCTCCTCGACGTCGATGCTGCCGTCGTGGTCGAGATCGTAGAGCTACAGTTCATACGATTAAACCCCGCAGTTGGTCAGTGGCATATAAAGCTCCGCTTGATATCAATATAGACAAAAACCTGGGCTCCGACCTTGAAGAGCGCGTAGAGCTCCTTGGTCTGCTCGGGCGTGAGCTGGCGCTTCTTGGCCGCGTTCTTGGTCTTCTCTGCGGCCTCGAGCAGCGTGCAGAACCGGAAGACGTCCTGCAGCACGCTCGCAGGCGCGTCGCCTCCGCCAAAGATCGCTGTAAGCAGCTCCGAGAGGTCAATGTGGCCGCTCTGGTCCTTGTCGATGCTGCTGAAGATGCTCATGACGTTGTCCTGCAGGTGCGTGCCACCAAAGAGCCCCGAGCCGTCAACCAGCTCCCGCAGCGTGATCATCCCGCTTTGGTCCCTGTCGATCTTGTGGAACGTGCGGTAGATGTTGACGACATCATCCCTGCTGTGCGGCCCAAAGTGGTCCTGCCGCAGCAGCGCTGCGTCCGAGCGCATGCGCGATTTCTTCGCGGCCGCGGTCTCGGGCTCGTTCGGGGTTCGCTTGGCTTTGGCTGAGGAGATCGGTCTCTCCGCTGCTGCTGCTGCATGAGAGTTTGCTCGCTGCCGACGGTGGCTCGGCGCACTCGAGACCTTCTTTAGCGGCTTCTGCATCGACGAGTTCTCGTCGTCCGGGTATTCCGACTGATGCTGGCGATGCTGGTGATGCTGGGAAGAAGGAAGCTTGCGCACAGACACAACTCTCGTGAGCAGCTTGGACGTGCGATGCAGCTGCTCTTGCTCATCTTGCTGCGTCTGCAGCAGCTGGTCATACTGCAGGATGAGCTGCTGCATCGAGTGATGTGGGGCAAGCGGCGTCGAGTCATCCTCAGCGTTTCTCTGATCGCCTTCTCTACGCTCTAGTTGTGCATTGCTACCAACGAAGTTTGCTACCGTGGATGAGAGCGCGGGCGTCGATTGCGTGTGGCGTGTGCTCGTCAAGAGCGACTTCTTCCGCTTGTCAAACGCAACACCACGCTGCTTAACTGGCGGCTTGAGATTCTCCACCACCACGCAGCTCGAGCCCAGCTTCTCCAGCAGGAACGCCGACGGTGCCAGGTCGATCTGCTCGAGCGACTGCAGTGTGTTGCTCTTCTTGAGTCTGGATCCGCCACCGCTGATACCACCACTGCTGCCACTGGTGCTCAGGGACTTTTGACTACGGCGCACATTCTCGTGGTGCAAGTGCGTGTACATCTGCCTCTCGCGATTCAAGCTGCCGACGCTCCAGTTGTCCTTGTCGCCGAATGGCAGCTCTTGTGCCGGGTTCTCAAACACAGCAAGCAGCGCAGTATCGCTGCTCGCAGAATGATGCAGAAGCCCGTCGTCTCCATCTTGATTGTCCAGGTGAGGAGGATCGCCAGTCCCACCACCAGGCTGCTGCTGGTGTACCTCACCTTGTCTACCGAGCGGCTGACCGTACTCATCGACAGTGCGACTGACCACCGCAGCGGTTGCGTGCGTGGCGTGCTTGCCGCTCTTCATGATCTTCTTCATGCGCTGCTGGAACTTGACGCGCTCGCGATCCCACGCGACTTGACGTGCGACCTGGAAGGCGCTCTGTTTCCACGTCGTCTGGCCGTGTAGCTGTTCAAAGAGCCGCTCGGCCTCACTTTTTGTCGATGGGTCATCACCTGCGCTATGCCCGTCATCGTTGTTGGTCCCATTGCCTCTTTCTGATTCATTAACCATTGAGCTCTCGAGCGTTATCGTCTCAGGCTGAAGGCCACTGGTACCTAGTGCCGGCGCGCTGACACTCGCCCTCATCTCTCCACCACCAAGAATTGAGCTCTTCCTCCGCCGCCGATTGATCTCGATCACCGACTGATGACGTGTCGCTACGTCCTTGAGCTTGGTGGCCTTCATTTGATCCCAGATCGCCTCGGCCTGCTCGCGCTTCGCCTGCGTGGCGCTCTCGAGGTCGATATCCCACTGCCACGGCACCTCTTGGCGGTTGCCTGACACGGTACGAGGCTCACTGCCTTTCTGTCGGTCATCACCACCATGACCGCTGTTGTTGTTGCTGTCAGCTAAATTACCCAGACACGCGCCCTGGAAATCCCAGAGACACACGCTCTTGTCGCTCGCGCACGTGAGGATCGCACACGGCTCCTCGACCGTGTTAAGGCATCGAATGTTGCCCTGGTGGGCCTTCCACTTGGCGACACAGAGCACATCGGCCTCGGCAATGCTGAGTTGGTGGACCAACGCGACACCACTGCCGTCATCGCCAGTGTCATGACCGCCATCATTGCTGTTGTTGGCGGTATGACTACTGGTACTGGAGCTGTGCTTGCTCCGCAGTCGCTTGGCGTTCTTGCCCTGGCGCAGGAACCGTCGGCGCGGGTTGTACGACCGGTGGTGGTGCGACGGCAGGCTCTCTTCCCGAAATGCCTTGACAAACGACTTGACAATCACGCGTGAGACGTCCGAGACGCAGAGCTCGCCGTGGTTACTGCCCGTGATGAGCAGGAAGCGGCCGCGGCGGATGTCATTCTTCATCACGTCGCCGCCTTCTTCGTCGTAGACCACGCGGCAGCAGCTCACGCTCCCGCCTCGCATGCTCTTGAGGCTGTGTTCATAGCCACCGCTATTGGTGGCGCTTGCTTCTGGTGGTATGATGACGGCCGGTGGTGGCGCTGAGAGCAGCGGATGGAAGCAGAGCAGGAGCGTCGTGGGCTGCGTCGGCGACAGACTCCAGATGCAGACCATGCCGTTCTCGTGGCCCGAGAGCAGCAGCGGGTACGGCTCGATGAACTCGAGCGCGTTCACATCGCAGGTCACCGCCGGATGCGCCGCTATATCACCACCACCAGACGAGCACGTGTCCTCGAGCAAAAAGTAGATGTAGTCCCAGATCTTGATCGTGCCGTCCGTGCTGCCGCTCGCAAAGAGCGAGAGCGCGTAACAGTAGGCCAGGCATTTGATGTCCGTGTCGTGCGCGTCCGTGATGCACCGCAGGAGCGCGTTCGTGCTCACGTTGTCGTCGTAGAGTCGCAGCGAGCGGTCCCAGGACGCCGTGAGCACGCACTGGTCTTCCTTACAGTAGACCAGCGCCGAGACGTGGAGTTGGTGCGGTGTCCATTGCTTGAGCACGGCGCCGTTGAGGTAGTTTAGCACGAAGAGCTCGCCGTTCTGCGTGCCGAAGACGATCTTGCGCTGCCGCGCGTCCAGGTCGACGCACGTGATGTCGGACGTCGTGACGTTGCTGTACGTGCGGATGAGCGCGCCCGAGGACGCGTCCCAGATGCGCAGCTCCTTGTCCGTGGTCGTGAGCAGTGTGAACGAGACGCTGTTGTAGAGCACGACGCTGGACGCGAGCACCTGGGGCTTGAGCCTCACGCGATGCAGCAGCTTAAGCTTGTGGAGCCCGGCAGCCAAGATCGACTGGCCGTTGTTGAGCACCACGAGCGAGTGCGCCTTCCACGGGTACTTGTCGCTGCCCACGCGGAACGTCTGCAGACAGCGGCTGTTGTTCTTCTCCAGGTCGCTGTTCTCGATCGAGAGCACGCTCGCGAGGTTCCACCACTTGAACCAGCCGTCGTCGTCCACGGTGATCGCCTGGTCCGCCAACAGCGCCATCGCCGCGGCCGCTGCCGCACTCGTAGAGGTCTGCGCAACGCTCATGCGTCTCTCGTTCAGGCTCGTGAAGGCCGCCGACGAGATGAGCTGGATGCAGCACACGGGCGACGTGTGGCCCCAGAGCTTGAAGATCGGCGTGGTGGCCAGCGCCGAGATGTCCCACCCGAGCACCTCGCACTCAAAGCCCGCGCTGATGAAGATCTGGCTCGAGAGCTTGGTGAGCAGCCGCACGCCGCGGCGGTGGCCTTGGCGCACGGCCTTGAGCTGCAGACTCTGCGTGTCCCAGAGGTAGATCATGCTGTCCATGCCACAGGAGACGAGCGTCTCGGAATTCAGCACGAGGAGGTCCTGGAGCAGGTCTGTGTGCTTCTTGAGCGTCGTGACGAGCGTCACGGCACACCGGCCCTTCGAGTCGTGCTTCTTCTCGCGCTCGACGAGCCACACAGTGATCATGAGGTCAGCTGAGATCGAGAAGAGGTGTTGTGTACCGGCGTCCCACTCGAGCACCCGTTGCGGCCGTGGGGTGTGCACGACAGCCAGCGGCACAGGTGTCTCGAGTGCACTCGCACTCGTGGCTGTGAGGATCGTCGTGGCCCAGAACGTGAGCTTCAGGTCGCCGGCGGAGACCGCGAGCAGCTCAACCCTGCTGAGGTACTTGAGCGCCTGCACGGGCGAGCGCTCGGAGCGCACCTCGTCCTGATCGCGACGGTATCCAGCAATGTAGCAGAGCGGGTGGAAGTTGTTGACGATGCTGAGCACCGGCGTGAACATGGAGCCATTCTCGCCAGCGCCTCCTCGAGGTGTCACTGAGCTCTCGCTCTCTGCTGTGTCTCTAGTCACTGCACCACTGCTGTTGGCATTGCTGCCGTCATTCTCGCTCTCACTGATGAATAGAGTCGATGGGTCGATGATCTCGACCACCGGCCGCGTGTTCTCGTAGAGCAGCAGGCGGCGGAACTCGGGTGCAAGCTGCACGCGCTTGGGCGGCCGGTTGACCAGGTCGGCAAAGCGCACGTTCTCCTCGTACTGCAGGTCACGCCACTGGGCCTCGTCGTCGCTGCTCGCGCCCATGCCGCCTTCGATGATGGCGCTCGTGAACTCCTCCCACTCCATGGTGCCATCACCATTCACATCCACTTGAGCGAAGAGCTCCACGAGGTCCTCGATGAAGTTGACCACGTTCTCCTGCTCCCAGCTCACGCGATCGAGCATGATGCTCACGAACTCGCTGAGGCTCAAACCGCGGCCCATGGCATCAAAGTCCTGCTTGAGCAGCGTCAAGTCCTCCACTTGGAGTCGCACCATGATGCCTAGACATGCCTGGTACTGCAGCAGCGCCGCCGCCATCCCTAGCAAGCGATCTCGTAGGGTCTGAGGCTGAGTGAGTGACTGAGAACGCCGAGGGCAAGCTCAGCGATGTCTTGCTTCGTTCGAGTCCCTTGATGAGCCTTGGGAGGTCAAGGGTCTTTGGCGTTTCGAGAACGACTAACCGCTCGGGTTTTATTTGCAGTATTGTCAATCCGCACTTGCACTCTCGGAAATAGCCTCAGCGTGTCGCTCGTTTTGCCCTTGAGGGCATTTCTCGCCACTCACGCATTCGAATCCAGGACCAAGAGCTGAAGCATGGCCTTCTCGTCGCACCGTAAAGGGCTCCCGCCGCGAACCAATGGCTCCAAGGGCTCGAGCGAGTCAATGTCACCAGTGTCAACCGGTTTCTCACCTTACCTTCCTCAGTACAGCCACCACCACGCGAGTCCTCGGACGACAAAGTACGCGCTCGCGATGAAGAAAGTCGTGACGACGGCGAATGCAAGCGCCAGCTCACCCTCCTCGCCAAGACGCCCCATGTCGGCCTCGCGAGTGCAGCCGACGGTGGCTTCGATCTCCAACTCGATAGCAGGCGGGACTTACAACTTCCACTCGTCACCGTATTCCTCGAGAACCCGACCAGCGAGCGCCAGCAGAGCCCGTGTGTCAACTAGACATCACCAGCACGTTCAGCAGCACCCACTGGTCGCGGTTGAAACGATCGCGTTCCCGTCCAAGCGCCTGGATCTTGTCTCGCTGCGTGATGGTGATTTCGAGCCAAAGGCCACGGACTACGCGTCGCCAAAGTCCCAGCGGCCGACCTCAGCTCGCTCCGTCGCGAGTATCTGTAACAGCATCCGCATGGAGGAACAACGAGCTCCAGTCCCTATGGACGCGACCGAGAAAGCCAAGCTGCGGTCCTTTCTCGAGTCCTGGCAGGACGAGGAACTCAGTTTCCGGTCCTCGATCCTGTTCTCCGAGACCACGTTCGCCCAGGCGAAAGGTACCTCACCTGGCATTTACAAGACCTCTTGCTTGAAAGGCTGACTTGATCTTCCTCATTTGTTGGTGATAGCGATGGTGACGGACTGGCCCAAGCCGAATGCGTTCCTCGCTGCGATCGCCTACGGCTGCCTCGAGCAGTTTGGCTTCTTCATGGAGGAAGAGCACCCGTTCCTCATTGACATCATCACGTAAGACGCCATTTGTGCTGCTTTGGTTGGCTGCTTTCAAATCTCAGCTGACATGTGGCCATTTGCCACCAATACCAGAGAGCTGGGCACCGCAGTGTACTCGAACTTCACCGAATTGCTTGAACTTCAGCGCGAGATGGCTCAGTCTTCTCCGCAACTGGTGGTTCCCGAGCGCAACCGCTTCCTCTTTTACTTCCAGCACGGCCAGCACTGGTTCCAGGACGTTGTTGAGCAAAAGCACAATGCTGATACGCTCAGTTTCACAGCCGCGGCGTCAAAAGACGAGATCCAGCGGCTCAATGACAAGCTCCACGCTCAGGAAGCAGCTCAGACCCAGGAACACCTGCAGCGCAACAAAAGCTTCGCTGCTGAACCAGGTCCGAGAGAAGACAAGGCTGCGAACCCGAGCTCGTTCAGTGCGTTCTCAGATCCGTTTAACCGCGCCGGTTTCCAGTTTCCTCAGCTCCGCAACATCCTCTACTGTGACAAAAGCGGCAGTGAGTCCAGTCATTCTCCATCAACGATGATCGGACGCCTCGATCTCCAGCCCAGCGACTACGACTTCTGGCCCTGTTGCGAGGAGATCTTGCTCGTCTTCCAGTCGCTGTCACCAATAGAAGCGCTGAAAGTGCTGAGTACACTGATGGAGAAGAGCGCGGAGCTGGGCATCCCGATGCTCGGTGAGGTGTACGCGGTCGGAGTGGACTTGCTGAACGAGAAGGAGCGTCAACGCTTTCTTCAAGAGTACTTTCTCATGGTCTCCTCCAGTGAGCTGCAAGACGCGCTCCAGCAAAGAGACGAGTGCAACGACGAGAAGCGCTGGCAGCTCTTCATCGACGAGCTGAAGGAGCGACTGGGGATCAGGCTTTCAGATGACGACGACGACGAGGGTGACGCGATGGACTTTCGAGTCGCAATCTCAACGGCGTCCAGTCCACTTGCTGGTGCTCTTTCCAAACCAAGTACGAGCAGCAAACTGGCGCGCTTCCACTCGGACGAGGCCAAGGTCGGCGCGAAGGTGCACGATATGATGGAGCTGCTGGAAGACCTGGCAGCTGAGGCCTCCTTTCTGGACGAGAAGCAGTCGGGGCTCTCCAGTGAGCTGCTCAAGAAGCTCCGCAAGTACGAAGACCCGGACAAGCGCGTCGAAAAAGCGCGTGAGCTGATGACGAAGGCGAGCTTGAAGCGGCCTTTTGATCTTCCACCAGGTGACCACACGCAGTGCGCGTGCCACTGTGGCAAACATCGTCTGGTGCACCACGACGAGCTCATTCACCAACAGCAGCAGGTGCCTCCTGCTGACCCAGTGCACCCCGACCAAGACTCGGACGACGATACAAAGAAAGCAAACCTCAAGCCTCGCAAGTCGACCATGAAGCGGCCGCTCTCGGCCAAGCGCAAGAACGCCGTGAGCTTTGGCAACCGCCTCGCTCGCGGCTCCACCACTCAGCTGCGCCTCTTTCCTTTAGCCGAGGTCTGCCACATGCTCAGCGCGATTCTGCACCTCAAGTTCGCTCGCGACGCGACCGAGGCTGCGACGATCGGTGGTGTTAGCAGTGGACGAATCGACCCGACGTCGCTCATCATGGAGGACCGCTGGAGCTTTCTGCGGTGCGCGAGCAAGCCCGTGACGTTCAAGACGCTCGCCAAGGACTTTCTCACGCGCAAGTACGGCATCAAATCCATCGCGGTCATGCACACGCTCCAGCTCGAGCGCTCGCTGGTTTACTACAGCGCGATGGACCAGCCGCACGTCCGCTGCGAGCTCTTTGCGTGGTTCCTTGGCGCCGACAAGCTGCGGCTGCCGTCCAAGGACTACGCGTTCCAGTTCTTCCAGCGGCTCGTCAAGAGCCTCATGAGCCTGTTCACGTCGACAAGGAAGCCCGCGGGTATCAATACCCCAGGTGGAGTTGGTAATACCGGAGCCCCTCAGCAGCAGCTCTCGTTCGCGACGCTCATCTCGGTCTGGACCGAATTCATCGGCGACGGGGAAAGCGCCAGCAACGCTCTGGTGCGCTACTTGGCTCCGAGCCACGCTGTCGATGCCTGCAATGCATCGTTTCCCGTGCGCATCAAGGAGTCGAGCGAGTACGCAGGTCTCCTCGAGCGGCTGTACCGTCTGGGGCTCGAGAAGGATCAGGTGGAGCTCGAGGCGTTCTTCAAACGCGCGATGGAGGTCTGGCAGATCGTGTTTGACCGCTTTGTGTGCGAGGTCGAGGTCACATTGGATTCTGTGTTGGGTGGTGGTGGTCCCGACACTTTTGACTTTGACGCGTTCACCGCCTGCGTGGCGCGCAACGACATGGAGCTCACTGGCGGCGAGCGGCTCGAGATCTTCGACCTGCTGACGTCGGACGATGACGAGGCTGGCGTATCACGAAAGAATACGCTGGCGTTCTTCCTCGAGGCCAAGTACCTGCGCGCAAATGGTTAGCCTGGCTGGGCTGACACACTAGATAGTCAGTCAGTCTTTCAAATCGTACCAGAAAACAATCAAATAAACTCGGGATTGACTGAGGAGAGCAAGTGTCCGTGTATATGTGCAGAGTATATTTACCAGGTTGGTGGTGGCGCTGAGGGTGGCTTCTTTACACAAAAGGCATGCAGCAGCAGCCACTGACTGGTGTGGAGACGAAGATTCGAGCCGTGAGGAGTGAGGCTGACTGCGAGGGGGGAAAGAGCAAATATTATACTTTTCTATCGGGTCTCTCGCGCGCCGTCTCCTCTCTTGCTCGTATGCTTGGTTACCACTTTAGAAGAACGGGTTCTTTGCGCCGCCGCCTCCCAAGTTGACGAATGGCTGATTCAGTCCTCCCTGCTGCTGCTGCTGTTGTGGCGGCTGCTGTTGTTGGTGGAACTGCTGTGGCTGCTGGAACTGCTGCTGCTGCTGTGGGAAGCCGCCCATGGGTTGCATTATCCCTCCGCCAGCCATCGAGTTGCCGTTCATGCCCATCTGAGGTCCTGGGAAGCCCATCTGCGGCGCAGCACCTATGTAAGAAGCACATAAAATCAATGCAAAGTTGGATGTTAAACACCTCCCGGAATTAATCAGTCATAGGCAAGTGATGTTGCGTACCTGGGAACATGTTGGCGCCCATCATGGGGTTTTGTCCAAACATCGGGTTCTGCTGCTGCTGCATCATCGGGTTCATCATCATCATGTTCGGCGCTTGCTGTTGTTGAGGCTGGCCACCCATGTGGTGCTGCTGCTGCTGCATCTGCTGCATCTGCATCGGGTTCATCCCCATCTGCATCGGCATGCCGCCCATGCCCATCGGTGGGACACCACCACCCATAGGCATCCCCATGCCCTGCGGACCTGCGCCGAAGGCGTTCATCTGCGGCTGCTGCTGTGGCGTTGGCCCAAAGCTCGCCATGATGTTGGCCATCTTGTTCACGTGCTGGTTCGCAGGAGGCGCTGTGGCAAACGTATCTGCAAAGCCGCCGCCGTTCGCGGAGCCCGAGCTCTGAGCACTCGAGCCCGAAAACGACGCCCACTCGTCCTGCTTCGCCGGCGCCTGCTGCTGCTGCTGAGGCGGCGGCTGGATCGTCACAGCCTGTGGAGTCGGTGGTGGCGAGTTGAACGCGTCAAAGCTCAGGATGTCCTGCGTCACAGGAGCAGCCTGCTGCTGACGCGCTGGTGGTGCCTGCTCTTGACGGCGTGAAGACGAACCGGTGCGCGAGGACGAGCCGGTTCGCGAGTTGGTGCGCGAGTTGGAGCCGCCGCCGCCGCTATTGCTGTTCGCCGAGCGGCGCTGGTCGTTGCCGCCGCCGCCTCGTCGACGGCGGCTGTCGTCCTCGGACTCGTCGTCCTCCTCCGAGTCGTGGCGCGGCTTGCGGCTGCGCGGGTCGTCCTCGTGCCCTACGAAGCGCTTGCGCTCGTACTTTTCGCGGATCCAGAGCTCCTTCTCGCGCACGGACGAGTGCTCGTTCGGGATGCGGTAGTCGCGCGGCACGTTCGCCTCGTAGTACTCCTTCGCGCGACCGTTGCCCCACTTTTGCATTTGCTAATAGGTGGATAATAAAGAGATCACAGACATATGAGCCATGGTCCCATCCATGCGCATATAACCACTACAGTAATAATAAAACTACAGAGAAGAAACCAAACAAGACACACCGAGACTTGGTCACTCGTCCACGAGTCGAGGTTGACGGAGCGCACGAACGTGAGGTGCACGCCGAGGCTGCGGTGGATGCCCGAGCACGCGATGCAGATGAACACGCCCAGGTTGATCGACGCCCAGCGCGGTCCTATACACACGCACCCATAACATGCACAAGGTGAGCAAACGTCGCCACATACTATTCACATGGCGCCATAGAGCGTGACGTCAAGCCTCCCATACAAAACGCACCTCGACAGCCGCAGTCGGCGCAGAACTTGTTCTCCTCGCGCTTGGTGAGCTCGTCGAGCAGCTTCTTGAGCTTCACCTGGTCGTCCACGGGCTTGGGCGCGTGGCGGCTCATGATGTACAGGCGCTTGGGGGGCGGACGGATGGAGGCGCACGCACGCACAGACGCAGACCCACGAGGCGTCCGGCAGAGTGGTGCTGTTTGTTGGAGTTCCGTCCAGATCGCTTTTTTGAGGGAGCCACGCGGCCACAATAACCCAAAAAGCTGAAACTCCTTTTTATAAAAGACTCAATAACACACCTACATTTGGTGTTCAAGATGTGTGGAGGGTTTTCACCCACCACACAATTGATACTTAGGTGGCTAATTGGGTGCCTCTAAAGTTTTAATGACCCAATTGTACAAGAATTGGGGTTTCATTTGGGTAATTTGATGCAATAACCCTTTTGCTGGGTGGGGAAGAACGATGTGAATTTTTGTGTGCCGTAAGCTTACAATAAAATACACTTTCTTTCCCATTATTTCAACCTCATTCGTTCCCCCGCTGCCTCATCTGAATACCGACAGACACACATGCTCGTCTCTCAGTTGCGTTCGTTCTCACTGATTCTCTTGCTGTCTTTAGTCGCCAGTCAAAACAGCACGTGCCTGTACAGTTGCTTCCTCTTCAGCTCATCGTTTACTACTTCATTCCAGGGAGTTTGCTTTTCAGGCTAGCGTTTCATACTCGCCGACACTCTTCGGTGCTCGATTCATCGTCAGCCACACTGCTTAGATGCACGGTTAGCTTGACTCGTGTTTGTTTGTCCTCTCATTTGGCTGGTTATCGATCCCACTCGACGAATCTCTTTCTTTCTAACCTAGCCACTTGCCACGGAATCGGTGTACACCCTCCGATGATTTGGAACTACATTCTCGCAAGACTTGGAACTCGAGCCATTGTGTGAAGGCTGCATGGCAGTTAAATGGGCTGGCGGCAGCGATCTTGGCTATGGCTATGGTGGACTTGGTGGACTTGGCGGACTTGGTGGAATTGGTGGATTTGGCGGATGGGGACTCGGCGGCTATGGAGGCTGGGGAGGCTGGGGAGGACTCGGCCCGTACCGGTTCGGCTTCAGCTGCGGAGGCATCGGAGGATGGGCCTACCCACTCGGATTCTGGAACACCTTCGGCGTCGGACTCTATGACGGCGGCTGCGGACTCGGCATCCCGTTTGGCGGACTCTTCTACTGCTAGGCAGCAAGCGAGCGGTCTTTGTATCTTCTTTCCCTTTCAATGACCACGTCGGTTCGTCTTTAAGTGTTTATGCAGATGGCTCGATTGATGGGGGCGGGTCCTTCTAGTCGTGGGTCACCGAGTTTGGAGACCAGCATGGAGCAAGGAAGAAGTAGCCAAGAACTGGATGGCAGCACAAACATTGATCTACTCCACATCAGCACATGATGGTAAAACACCACATCTTGCACTCTTGTCGTTTCTTGTTTGTTCGCATTCGTCACCGCCGCTGCTTCTTCGTTCGTCTTGACTGTTCTCTTTGTGTCTGTGCTGCATCCTGCTCCGGCAAAAACGCCCACTCTTCTCAGATGACTCTCGTCTCGGCGAGTGGCTGCTTTGTGCCAGCTCGCACACACAGACTCAGCGCCGTCGACTTCACTAGCAACACAATATTTCAATTATGGTTCAGCAACCGTTACAATCAGCCCCACTGGCTCGTCATCCTGACTCACTCAGGATGTAAAATGAGCCCAAAGAGCTTCGTGGAAGGCGCCCACGAACGCGAGCACCAGCTTGTCGACTGGCTCACTTGCGACTTCCACGCTCATCGCAGACGGGAGCTTGATATCAGTTGGTGTGCTGGCTGCGTCGCCGTCCAGCAGCGAGAGCTTGAGGTCGCTCAGACAGAACGTGAGGAAGTACTCGGGCGTAAACTCCAGTGCAAGAATGACGATCTGCAGTGCCGAGTGCTCGTCACGCTGCTCTTGCACCATGAAGAAGACGCGAGCGAAATCGACCGGATCATACTCCAGAACTATATCATTAGCATACAGTAAGTACAGAGTGGTGGGTACAATTTGAAGTTGTTCGTCACCAACGCACCAATCGCTTGGGAACGTAACTCTCGAATAAAGTCCTTGCGCTTGGTCCACTGGGCTGCAAATGCCTATACAAATTCATAACCATAGAAACAATCAGCATAAGCACACATCCACAAACAGAATACTCAGTTAAAGAATGTGCCTGTGGCCTGACGTACCTGCTGACACGAGGAGAGGATCTCAACGGATGAGAGCAGCTGAGTTGGCACTGGCGCGTGCACCACTTGGCTGGACAGAGTCAATGCCGACGGCCACTTCAGAGTGATTGCGAATGGACGCCACGCCTGTGGATCTTGTTTCTCACGGCTGTTGAATGAGTAGACGATCGATAGCACTGGCTCCTCAAGTGGATTGATCGAATTGGGGAAATTGAACGCGTCCGGCAGGTACACTGACCACGGATCCTCTGCAGCGCAGACGGCACTAGGGTCCCAATTGGGCTTTCCAGCAAACAACGGAAGCAAGAAGGTCGCATACGAAGTATAGAGCTCGCTCTTCGAAGTCACGAGAAGCTCAAGACCTGGGTGGTGCTGGAGCATCTCGAACTCAAACGTGGCCTGCTCGCTATGGGATGAAAGCAGCGCCTGGGTAGGTGGTGAACAAAAAGAGCAACATTACGTGAGCTCGTGCAACATTAATCGCTATGTGCAGGATAGAATGGATCACGTATTACCTGGACTTGGCTGGAGTAAAACAACGCGACAAGGTCCCTCACAGTTTGCTCCAGGATTTGAATCAGAGCGTCTTCTTCTTCGTGTCGACTGGTAGAAGCAACAGCGATAGTCCGGTGGGTCTTCTCAGTATTCAATTCTTTCAAGTCCTTGCTGTGAATGCTGGACTGGAGCTCTTGGTCATCACCGTGTATTCGCTCATGCAAGTACGAGTGCACCGCCTGCACTGAACACCATGCACACCCACCCACAGTCAGACCAGTATTGCCGTGCACACACATCAAGAGCAACGCCCGGTATATAAACACACACACACTTAGCGTTACCTTTGCTATGGAATACGTTGTTCTCGGTCCAGATGTCCACGCGACCGCAGACTCGCGCGCGATGTGCACACGCAACCTCCAGGTACACTTGCCATGCGCTTGCTGGATGTTGCTCCACTTGTGCCGCTGCACCCTGTGCACCGCGATCGCCACTGCTGACACCTGCAGTCAAAGAATCGCGATGAGCTGCTACTGGGAGCGAAGACGCGCGCGCATAGACTTCGACAGGGCGCGCACACGTCTGGCGCAATCGCGCCTCCACGCGCTCCCATTGCTCGCTGGTCATTTGCGCGCCAAGTGTGATGAAAAACAAATAGCCGACACACCAAACCACACTATAATAGAAGGTTTCCATTTGAATGTGGACCACATAACATATGGGCGATATGGACGATTGCTTTCAACATTAACTAGCAAACGTCCTAAATGTATATGGTCCACATTAAGATGAGAAAATCCTATTATAGTGTGATTTGGTGTGCAAGCTATTTTCCCAGCCTCAAGTTGAATTGTGAATCAAAAAGCCTCATCATGGATGCACGCTGGAGGTATATATCAACGTAGCGACATCACTAACGCGCGTGCCAGCATACAACCCGTGCTTACCTTTTTTTGCAGATCTGCATGGCGAATCGTGGATCTCAATATTGCGTTCGAGCCGACGGCTCATGGTCACCTCGTCATTGAATAGTGTCATAGACAGTGGGCAGAAAACGCCAGTCAAGATAATCCAGCATGCTGTGTTTGCATATTTCCGGTCAATTACCAATAGAATGTGTAGATGTCTATCTGCGCACCAAAACACGGCACATATCCTCTTTTTCATCCCAGAGTGGATATGAAAATTCTCTTGTTTTAGCACAAATATATATTTCTACCAAAATACGTTTTGAAGCTTTTTCTCAAAAAAAGGTAGAAACAAGAGCCGCAAAGAGTGATTGTCAAAGGGGGGTCTGAAGTAACACAGCGAACTAAAGAAAGAAAGCACACACATTTTACGGGACGCGCTTGTCAGACGAACGAGAAGGAGACGACGCACGCGACAGGTGCGTGGGAACACCGAGGGTGTGTGTGTATGCGTGTGTATGTGTATGTGTATGTGCCTGTACAACATGTGTGCATGTGCGTGTGCATAATGACAGGCCTTCACTTCTTCCCCTCTCGGTCTCCATTCTCCCCCCCCTTTTCGTTTTCTGTTGACGTGTCTCGCCACTCGCACATGAAGAGAGGGGAGGGAGGGGGGGTCATGGCGACGGAGGGGCGATATGGAGAAGCGAATTCACACCATGAAGCCACGTTTGTGCGGGCTTGCGTGTTGTTTTATATGTGTGCTGTTTGCATTGATGAGGAGAGTGAGTGAGATGATTGTATCAGGGAATGAGCGTCGTCCAAATGATGAGCCTGCCCTATACACACTATCAACCAAGCGAGTGTTGATGTCCCCTATGCCTCTGCATTCATGTGTGGTGAGTTGGGGTTGCGTTATGATATCACCTTCTCTGCGAGTGGGGATGACTCGGTCGTGTGCACCAGAATGATATGGTTTATTTTCAGTGTGTGTTGTGTGGTGATTGATGCTTTCGTGCCTTACTAAATATGAGTATGTGCTGACATGATGTGTCTTATGATGGTGCGCTTTGCTGCAGTGATCACAGCTATTCCGAGAGCGAGCCATTTTTGACGCACTGAACCTGTGGATGCACTTTACGCACAAGTAGTCCCCCCAGACCGTGCTCAGAGTGATCATCATCCTCGGAGTCAACTTGTCGGTCCGACCACTCTTCCGGGCAGCAAAGCAATGAAGGGAATGCTCCAAACCGTCAAACGCAAACTGAGCAACACCGGGGAACATTTGGGCGTTCCTTCCCCCGATCGAATGGACGTGGATGGACCAAAACTAGCGGTAGGGATGAACGGAACCGGCGGATTAGGCGGTAGCACTGGGGCAACTTCGCCTGTGGGCGAAGTCGCGCGCTCGGACGTGTCGCTGCCGAAGCGTGAACGCAGACGCTCGTTCCTGGCTCGCAACCAGAAGATTCAGGCGCTGAAGGACTTGCCGCACCTGAAGGACACGTCGCTGCAGCGACGAGAGGTACGTTGCTACACACTTATTGCTATCTGGTTTCATGTTTGGCGCGATGCGGAGAGATGATTGCCGATTTGTTTTGCTTATAATTGGTTGTATGTGATGCCAACTCGTGGTGCAGGCTCTTTTCCAGCAGAAGCTCGAGCTCTGCTCCGTGATCTTCAACTTTGACGATCCAACGTCCGACAAGCGGTATGTTATTTATCATCTTGCATGTCTGCGTTTCTTGTGAGCTCGATGCTGATTGTATCGACTGTTGTGACGAACAACAGTGGCAAGGACTTGAAGCGCCAGACGTTGCTTGAGCTGGTCGACTACGTGAACAACCCAGGCGGGCAGAAGATCTTCACGGAGGCTTTGATGCCTGATATCATGGCCATGGTGGTAAGTCTGTCTCGTCTTTTATTACCGTTAAATGTCATTGCGAAGTTAATTATTATCTTCTTCTGCGACTCAGTCTGCCAACATTTGCCGCTCGCTGCCACCGCAAACTGAAGACTTTGATCCCGAGGAAGACGAGCCCGTGCTCGAAGCGTCGTGGCCTCACCTCCAAGTTGTATATGAATTCTTTTTGCGTTTTATCGTGTCTGGAGAAGTGAACGCCAAGGTGAGTCGAATTATCTAGCCATACCTATCTGCGTGATTACTGCAAGTATTAACGCCATTGATGTATGTGCGTTTCCAGATTGCCAAGAAGTTCGTCGACCAGAAGTTCTGCTTATCGATCATTGAGCTCTTCGACAGCGAAGACCCGCGCGAGCGAGATTACCTTAAAACCATCCTGCATCGCATCTACGGCAAGTTTATGTCGCACCGATCGTTCATCCGAAAGGCGATCAGCAACGTGTTCTACCGCTTCGTGTACGAGACGGAGCGTCACAACGGAGTCGGCGAGCTGCTTGAGATTTTGGGGAGCATCATCAACGGATTCGCGATGCCACTGAAGGCGGAACACTTGCAGTTCCTTGTACGCGCGCTCGTGCCATTGCACAAGCCCAAGTGCGTGTCGATGTACCACCAGCAGCTCTCGTATTGCATCACGCAGTATGTCGAGAAAGACCCCGAGACGGCGGTGCCGATCATCCAAGGTATCCTGCGCTACTGGCCGTGGTCGTGCTCTTCGAAGCAGGTAATCTTCCTGAACGAGCTGGAGGAGATTCTGGAGTTAATGGGAAGCGACCAGCTGCAACAAATCCACAAGCCGCTCTTCCAAGCACTCGCCAAGTGGCTCGGAAGCCAGCACTTCCAAGTCTCGGAGCGCTCGCTGTTCTTGTGGAACAACGAGCACCTGGTGAACAATGGATGCCTCAGCAAGCAGCACGCGCACCTGATTCTGCCAGTGATCTACGGACCGCTCCACAGAAACTCGCTCGGTCACTGGAATACGACCGTCGAAGGACTGGCACAGGTACTTTCGCCTGTTTTTATTGGTGCGGTGTTATGTGGTGTCTGAATGCTGGCTAATTATCTACTTGGTTTTGCTTGTGGTTACAGAACGTGCTGAAGCTGTACATGGATTACGATATGGCTCTGTACGACCAGTGCGCGAAGGAGTACTCCGTCAAGGAGCAGTCGGTGAACGAGAAGAAAGACAAGGAAGAGGAGAAGTGGCGGAAAATAGAGATGATGGCTGCGTCGAGAGCGGCATCAGCGTCCAGCTAAACAGCGCGTCGACAGCATTCGCATTCCGAGTTCGAGAAGCAGAAGCAGCAGCAGACTTTTACCGAACCGCGAGTTTGAAGAGCATACCGAGAGATCACCAACATGACAACGAAAAGGGAAAATTGCTGAGAGAGAAAAACGAGAGGGAGAGAGAGCAGGAAGGAGAGGAGACAGAGAGAGAGGGAGAAGACGCATGGAGAGACGACGGAGGGGATACCAGGGAGAATGGGATCTCGTTCGTCCATCGCTATGCGTGATGCACATGCGCGATTGAATATGAGGATTTCGAAATCATCGATCAGGTTTTGTACCCCAACCGACCTCTTCAAAGCTACGGACGCCAAGTGGATGTAGACACGGAGAGCGGGAATTGCATATTTTGAGAAAGAGCGGCATGTGCCTTGCGTGTTCCGATGGAATGCATAAAGTTTTTTTACAATTGGTGTTTACTTTTGGATTTCTCATGAAGCACGAGCAAAGTTTGTGCTGGTGTGGACCACGCCATGCAAACCTCTAAAGTGTTGTCACGTGTCGATCGCACATCTTTGTAGCGTCGTAACGAGTCGTACAAATCCCTTGCGACAGCTCCTTGGTTCGGGACAGCCGTGACCGGCCCAACCACACCAGTGAATTCTTCAGTGGTGTTGAGAGGATCGATCCGAGCCCGTCCGTCTAGCAGCAGCAGGAAGCGAACATGGTGCGCGTGCTCGTCCGTCCGTGTGTGTCGGCGCTCTCCGCCGGTGCGTCTGCCTTTGCCCTTGCTTGCTCTAATAGAGGGACGTCGTTGTGCGTCGTAGCGGTGTCCTAATGCGCTCCTCGCCTCACGCACGATGACCCCCTCTCCTCGCTTTCCTGCTCTGACGATCGCTAGTGACTGACTGAGTATGCCTTTTTGCTGTTGTTGATGGTATTGCAATGACTACGTGTGCAATATACAGCGCTGAGCCGTAATGGCGCCCTGAAGAGCGTGGTGATGCGCGCCAGCGCGCAGCAGGCGCTGCTGCTCGCCGGCCGCGACCACCACTCGGCGGTCGCTGGCGTCCGCATGTTCTCCTCAAAGAAGGACAAGAAGGGTGCGTCTTGCTTGGCTCTTTTAATAATGATCTCTTGGACACTATATAGAGTGCTTGCATTACCAATATATGAGTCGCCCTTGTACTCACGCTGCTATTATGTGTATCGTACCTGGTTCATTGACGATCTTGCAGGCGTCGACAAGAAGTCTCTGACCGACAAGTTCGACGAAGACCCAGACATCACGGCGATTCCAGCGGAAGTGCAGTACCTGAGCGCGGAAGAGCTCAAGGCGCTCGACGAGGACGACGAAGAGTACGACGAAAATGACTTTATCGCGGAAGAGCTTGCCGACGACGACGACGACGACGACGACGATGACGACGATGAGGACGATGATGAGGACGACGAGGTCACCGCGGAGGAGTGGGCCGAGAACTTTGAGCGCGAGGTCGCCGAGTGGGACTCAGAGGACGGCGAAGCCGGCCCCGTTGAGGCGAGCGACCTGGAAGACGACAGGCTCTACATCGTACGTCAAGGGGTCTGATTATTTGCCTCCCTCTGTTTTGTCTCTATGGCATTTGACCATTGATTTGTGGGTTTGGTAACAGGAAATGCCGGGCTACGACGCGTCGCTGAGCCTCGCTGAAGGCAGTGGCATTGAGAACAACGATAACGCCGGCCCAGACCCGTTCTCGAACTGGGACCAGGGCAACGCGTAAGTACTGGAGCTAACAAGCCAAGTGACGGTGTTCTTGATTATGGATGGTGGTCTGACTGTATTGTGTGTCTTTGCTTTAGTGTCACGCCTGAGATGCTCAACTGGATGCTCCCAGCGGAGAAGCGACGACCGTTCGCGAAGGGCAAGGACAAGCCGTGGAAGTACTTCGTCAACGCCAACCACCCGGACGTGGTTGAATTGGCTCTGGTAAGTGTGGCTTTGATTCCTCAATGAGCTTTTCAGGCTACAAGCTTGCTAACTAACGCTGACCTGCCTTAATGATACTGCTAGGACGTCGACCTCCTGCGCCTGTTCATCTCGCCAACGGGCCGCATCCGCCCTCGCCGCTTCACGGGGCTGACTGCCAAGCAGCAGCGGAAACTGGCGCAGGCCGTCAAGATCTCGCGCCAGCTGGCGCTGCTGCCGTACCTCTCGCGATACCCGGAGCCGTCCCCCGAGCAGTGGAAGGCCATGGAGGAGGAGGACATCGCCAAGATGATGGCCGAAATCGCCAACAACGACGGCAAGGACGAGGAAGTCGACGACGAGGATTTTGACGAAGACATGGAATATGATTAGAGACCCACCACACACAGAGGAGAACGAACGCACACAAGATAGTGAGCGCTAATAGAAATAATAGAAAAAGGGAAGGTCTTCGTTTCTATCGCAGCGCTACTGCCTTCGATGTTGCGAAACTGCGTTCTTACTTCCAAAGTGTCCATGTTCAAGTGAAAGTCTCACGTGATCTGCTGGAGTTTCACTTGGATTCAGTATGCTTGTCAATCTGTGACAGCACTACAGAATAAATTCTATTAAGTACGAGGAACGAGTGGATGCGCTCATCCATTCGCGTAAGTACGATCATTTTGCGTAGAGCTCCTCATCGAAGGTGAAGATCTCAACATAATGGCCAAGATGATAAGGAAAATGGAAAGTTGTCAAGATCTTTAAAAATACTTCAAGCGCACTGGCGGTCCCAGTGATATGTATCACATGCAAACGTACAATACACGAAATAATAGACAGACATGCACACATGAAGGTTGGTGGTTGAGTGGGTTCTCAGAGCACATGAAGCAAAATAATGGGACGTAATTATATAAAAAAAGGCAAAGGAGCAAGCAAGAACAAGATGAACCGAGAGGCTTCCATGAGCGCACCCCACTTTTTTTTTCAGAGGCGGCTCACAGATCGCTTCGTTCATCTCCTCTCTTCTTGGCTTGTGAGAGAAGGTGGACGCAGGAAGAAGGCCCACCGTTCGCTCTGATCACCGCTCGCTCTATTCCGAGTCGCTGTCGTCGGCGGATTTCTTCTTCTTCTTCTTCTTGGACTTCTTCTTCTCCGGGGACTCGCCGGCGTCTGCTACTGCGGCTTCGTCAGCGTCGCGCTTGCTCTTCTTCTTCTCCTTCTTCTCCTTTTTCTCCTTCTTCTCCTTCTTAGCCTTCTTGTGCGCCGACTCGTCGTCCTCGTCGTCGCTCTTGTTGTCCTTGGAGACCTCCTCAATGAGCGGCTTCTTGGCAGCAGCGGCTGGGGCGGCCGCGTCGTCATTCTTGTATAGCTGCGTCACGTCCGCGGGGGTGTTTTCGTTCACCTTGCCGAACTTGCCGATCTTGCCTTCCTTCACGAGGCCCTTGACCTTCTGCGCCATGGGGCCCAAGCCCCAGCGACGAGGGTACGTATCACGCTCCATGATGACGCGTTTGATCTTGGCAACGACGCCGTGATCGCACGTGGCCATGACCGCCGTGTTCATCTGCGCGATGCCCACAGCGATGGCCTCACCCTTGGTGGTCATCAGCACGACCTCCTCGCCAATGTCAATGTCGTCGGCGAAGCGCAGCAGACCGGGCACCATGAACTTGGCGCCGTAGCAGATGGCGTTCACAGAGCTGTCCTTGACGACGATACGCTTGTAGGTCGTGAGCAGCACTTCGAGAGGGCGCACGATGCGGCGAAGGTATGACTCGTCCTTGTACGTGTCGTACTGGTACTGCGCGTCCATGACGTCGTGCATGGTCACGAGCGAGTCGTTTTCGCCGAGCACACCGGAGCGCACGCGACGCAGCTCCTGCATGTGGCCGCCAACACCGAGCACGAGGCCCAAGTGCACACAGAGCGTACGGATGTACGTACCGGCCTCACAGCTCACGTGGAAGACTCCGAGGTTGCGCTCCTGGTCAAACTCAATGAGCTTGCTCTGGTAGATCGTACGGATACGAAGCTGACGCTTGACAGCCGAGATGAGAGGCGGACGCTGGAAGAGCGCACCGGTGAGGGTCTCGATGGCGCGCGCGAGCTTGGCCTGGCCGTCGATCGCGCCGTGGAGGCGCACAACAGCGACATACTCCTTACCAGCACCCTGCTGGGCCTTGACGAGACGCGTGGCACGGTCAATGCACACGATCAAGCAGCCCGTGACCTTCGGATCCAAGGTGCCCGAGTGGCCGGTCTTCTCGACGCGCAAGATGCGGCGGATCCAGGCCACGACCTCGTGCGAGCTCGGGTTCGCCGGCTTGTCGAGGTTGATGACGCCGTAGCGCACGTAGTCGTTGATGTTGCGCTTGAGCGGGGACGTGCTCGTCGGGATGGGCGTGTAGTGGCCCGTGCGCACGTTGAGCAGGTTGTAGTTCTTGAGCAGCAGCGGCCACTTGGACGTGTCGAGGCGGGCGGCGCCGCTCTCGGGCGCGATGAGGTCCTTGCCGTCGGTCGACTGCTTCACGACGACATCGGTGGACGTGGACGAAGAGGACTCGTCCACGGACGTCTTTCGCTTCTTCTTCTTGGAGCGCTTCTCGATCTCGGCGGCCACCATGGGTTCGTTCGTACAGAGGCAGACAGACAGACGCTTGGGGAGGATGTCCGGATGCAGAAATGGCTCACGACGGCGAGCGTCAAAGCCCGTCCGTCCTTTGGCAAGCGATTTTTCGTTGGCTCACGGCGGCTGAGCCAACCAAGATGCGAAAAACTAACGAAACGCGCGACAGGTTTCAGAAAATAACAAAAAGCGGCACAGTGAGGTGCGGTCCGGTTCAAGGCCAAGACGGTCCGGACCGAGGCTAGTTACGGAATCCATAAATACGTAAATAATAACAGCTTAAATAAACTAAAAGGGTTTTGCTCTTTAAGAAAACATATTTCCATAATTTTGATAATTTAAAATTAGACATTGTTTGTGAGTATTTAACTATTTACGGTACTAAAATCAAACTGTTCATAACTAAATTGATATAACTTGTATAAAATGCTATACATATTTTCATTGGTATTGAATGAATAGATTCAACCCCTAAAACAGCAATCATGCTTGTTTCAAACAGCGAGGTTGCAGGATGAGAGTCCATTAGAACGGTTGGGTCAGCGCAACACGCAATGAATCGGCGGACAAGACTTGAAAAGCTCCGAATCGCGATTGCACGCAGAAGAACGAGTCCAAGGTGCGTCTGCGTACCTCTATGCCTGCCTGCGGTGGTATGTCTCCGTGTGAATGTGCCTGTATAAGATCTAACCCACCATGCTTGTTGTCTATCTACACACACACAGAAAGTAAACCATGCGTCAACTGAGGCATCATGAGCAGAAGCTGCTGCGCAAGGTCGACCTGCTCGAGTGGCGCAAGGAGAACAACCTGCACGAGATCAAGGTGATCCGGCGCTACCGCATCCCGGACCGCGAGCAGTACCACAAGTACAACCGGCTCGTAGGCCACATCTCGCGCGTCGTAGCGCGGCTCAAGAAGCGCCCCGCGAACGACCCGTTCCGCATCAAGACGACCGACGCGCTGCTCGAGAAATTATATAACATGGGGCTCATCCAGACCAAGAAGTCGCTGCTCAAGGCCGAGGAGGTGAACGTGTCATCCTTCTGCCGCCGCCGCCTGCCGGTCGTCATGGTGCGCGTCAAGATGGCCGAGACCATCAAGGAGGCCCACACGTTCGTCGAGCAGGGCCACGTGCGCGTCGGGCCCAGCGTCGTGACTGACCCGGCGTACCTCGTCACGCGCTCCATGGAGGACTTCGTCACGTGGGTCGACAGCTCCAAGATCAAGCGCACGATCATGAAGTACAACGACAAGCTCGACGACTACGACCTGCTCGGCAACTAGAGATAGCTTATGAGGCGTTCAAACTCAGCACAAAACCAGCCCAGCCAACCAGGGACTCGATTGCCCAGACATGCCCAGACCTGGAAGCCAGAGACCAACTGGTACGCTCTTTGTGTGCTCATGACTATGTATGGGATTCCATTTGCACAAGCGGGTTGGCGTTGTTCTTTTCTTTTCTTATATTAACGAAGCTACCGAATAGATTTGATTGCACACGTTGTTACTGCTGTTCTTGTGTTCTTGCTGCTCTTCTCTTACTCGCACGCTCACCTTCCTCACATCACTAACCTTAGACGGTCTTGTCGTAGCCGCACACGTTGAGGATCGCCTGGCGGAAGTCGCCTGGTAACCGGTAGATGCACTCGCGCGTGACCGCCGGCGAGAGCGTGCAGCTGTTGCCAACATACGAGCTCGGATACGTCTTGATGAGGCCGACTCTGGACGTGCTCTGAGAGCGCACCGTGAGCTTGTAGTTCCCGTAGCTCGCCTTGCGCGCGCGACAGGCGTAGGGCGAGTACTGGTCAATGCTGTCGGTCGAGCGGCCGTTGGCGGCAGCCTGGGCCGTGAGCGGGTAGCGCCCCACGGCGAAGAGGTAGTCGCCCGCGGCCAGGCGCTTGAGCAGGTACGAGTCCTGCGTGCTGAGCGAGCCATCGCGGCGGCCGCGGCCGTAGTAGGCCGAGTAGTCGTCGGCCTCGTCGTCGTTCGAGCCCATGACCTGGAGCCGGCCGTCCGGGAGCTTGAGGAACAGGTGCACGTGTGAGTCGATGTAGGCCGAGTCGCAGTCCTTGTTCACGTCCGAGAACGTCACGTTGTCCTTGGTCTCGACCGAGAGGATGTCGAATTCGACGACCGCCGAGGCCGCCGTGATCGTGAGGCTGTACTGGTCCACGGACACGTAGGTCGGGTACCGGTAGATCGTGCCGCTCACGACCTCGCTCACAACGGGCAGCGTCGTCTGCGCAGCGACCGAGTTGATGCTGAAGACGAGCGAGCCGGCGACGAGCAGAGCGCGGCGAAAGGTGGATCCGGGCATCTTTAGACTGGTGGCGAAGGAGCTTGTGAGCGTGATGCTAATGGGCAAATGGAGCCCTGGGATGGTGCCTGAGCGTCGCCGAGGCAACTGATCAGGAAATACGGTAACGACCAACCCTTGAGAAGCGTCAAAGCGAGTTGCAGCAAGAGAGAATTATCGGAACGAGAAAATGGCTCAAAATACATGGCTTCACGCTTGTTGCAAGAGCGAAACCACCAGCCTCGCCAAGCACAACCGTGTTCCCATTTGGATACGAATGCCGGACAGTGAGGCAATGCAAAGGATCACGAGTCATTTGGGCTATTGACTTTCACGATTCCATTCACATTGACACACTAACAACGTTTCTGTCACAACCTCATCCACTACAGACTCAACCACACACTCACGACCACCAGTACGGCAGCATTCGACAACGCCATCGCTCTCGAGACACTGAACGACGCTTTCTTCTCCTCCGCTTTACTGTTATCCCCAACAGCATTCGATCCCGAGACGCTCCCAGCTTTAGCAGCAGAGCCTGGCGATGATGGTGCTCTCTTGACATATTTGACAGCACCTCCAGAGCCGCTGCTGCTACCACTGGCGGCAGTTGCCACACCTGACGCGGCCGTGATACCAGCCGTGAGTGCACTGACAGGCTCGACTGCCAGCGCCGCTGTCTTATTAACATCGATCGAGATCCAGGCGAAGATCCCATCGTCCACCGAGTCACTCAGCAGCGTGTACTCCATGACGGGATCAAAGTTCGTCGCGGCCGACTCGACGAAGATCTCGTCGCCTTGTTGACCGTGAGCTGCTGCTTGTTAACCGCGTACACTGGCGTCTTTGCGACTGCGTCTACAAGACTCTGGTCAAAGAAGAGCTGGTCAAAATGGGCGACTGAACCACCCGAGTACGTCTTGTCGGGCAACATCTCGCCGGCGTGAGTGCCCAGGATGTGAATGTAGGTCGCACGGCCGATGTAGTGGCCTTGGAACTTGGTCACGAAGGACACGACGTCACTGGCGTCCGTTGGCGCGAGTCCTCGGTTGAATATGGTGTTGATGTTGCGCTTGTCCTGGAGATTGCCGTTCCCGTCGGCCACGACTCCAGAGTACACGCCCGTGGAGTCGCAATGCCAGAAGTCAATGTACAAATCCTTGACGGGCTTGCACGTGTCGATGTCGATGAACTGGAGGTCGGTGTAGAGTCCACGCCCTGTTGCTTCTCTCTGATGTCCATGCGAAGCAGCTCACCGCTGACGTAGAACGGGCCCTCGGCCACCTGGGGCTCAAGGATGCACTTTGGCTCGGAGCCGAAGAGCGCGACTGGGTCGGTGGAGGTGGACTTGTGGTTCGTACCGAGTACCTTCGTGACGTCAAGACGGCGGATGCCAAGGTGGGTGGAGCGCTCTTGACGCAGCTGCTTAGGTTTAAGGGCACGTCTTGCGATCATTTGGTCCTTGAGTCTGCGCGAATGGGGCGAACCAGCACATTTCTTGAGCGATCGATGGGCATTCGAGTGGAAGAGCCGTTGATTTGAGGTTCCGAGCGCTTCATTGTGTCCAGGGTGTGGTGATACGAAGCTGAACACGAGTGTGGCGATTGCTGCTATCGCGATGCCATTGCTGACTGTCGTCAGGTTGGGAGCTGGGGAGCTGAGATGTACCTGGACTTGAGCCTTAGGTTCGTGGGGTCGGGCTTAAAGGCGGAAAGGCAGAATGAGTTGAAGTGGAGGTGCTCATGGAGCCCTGGGGTGGAGAGGATCCGCTCAGCTCTCTGTAAAAGGAAACAAGGGCCTGAGCAAGTTCTTTGCCTAGACCAGATGGCTCTCTGCGTGAGCCTTTTTATTTGAAGTAAACGTACAGATATCTAGAATAATAGCCTTTAATAATGCATTTTATAAGCAATTACATATCACTTGAGTGAGAATAACAGGTCCTTTATAAGATACGTAAACCTGTATAAAGCTGCTAAACTTGGATCCACATGTTTGGAACATCCTCTCCCATAATTTGATTCCTGGCTCGATGACCAGGCTGGAAAGAGACACTTGGGTGCCATGTGCAATGGAGTAGAGAGGCGAAGTTCTGGGTCGACCACGAGCTATTCCTATGGACCGACTGCTCAGATCAATCCAATCGATCCACTCGTGACTTGCAATCCACCACTGCGCATAATCTTCCTGGGCACAATAGTCCCCACAACGCTATGTTCACGACCTGGAACTGATATTGTGCGTGCATCTTTCCTAGAAGATTGGATGGTGGCAAAACCTCACCGCAATCCCCACACCTTGAACCAGGATCGAGGGGAAGAGGGGATCCTGGCTTGAGATGGAGGTTGCTGTGACAATAGGACACTGGAAGTGTGTTTCCTCATACTATAGCACCACCCATACTACCACTACCACCAGTAGCTTCGAGCGCAACAAATGCGAGTCTCGCTAAAGTCTCACGGTCGCTCTTCATTTGTCGTTGCTTCTCCAACCAGAGCGTCAAGGTTGCTTGGCGAGTGTCCAACACCATCAGAATGAATGGGGAACGGGTGACTCCAGCCATCGAACACTTGCTCCTTCGCCTACACCTATCATGTTACGGATTACTCCTAAAATAGTCAGTCTGTGTCAATACCACATACAACTATGTCAATAGGTGTGTCTTTAGACATTTCAAATGTGTAGCTCTAATCTTGTAGCATGATTTCAGATTCTGCATGTGCCCCATCGAGTGGTACTCGCCTGGCTCCTGCACATCCTTGAAATATTAACTTCACCACTGCAAACAAAGAGATTAATCCGTCGTAGCCACGATCCCAGCCGCACGGCTTCAGCAGATCCCCATTCTCGCATTTGCACTCACCTACAAGCCACACACTTGAAGGTCTCACTCACCCCAGTCGCCATGGCCATCAAGCTCGCCAAGCTCTTCACGGGCGCAGCCGCGATCGTCGCACTAGCACTCGTCACCGACACGGCGTCGGCCCACCCTGGTGAGCACCACCACGTCGAGTCGGAAGCCCAGGTCGTGCACCGCAAGCTCTTCCACGCAAACGCGCTTCGATCTCTCAAGACCTGCACCAACGCGCCTCATGCGCGCAAACTCAAGGAACAGGCGATCGCTCGGCGCACCGCCAGACTCGAGGAGCTACGCCAAGAGCACGCTGCTCGTAGACGTCTTGACGCGTCCACTGTTCTCGCAACAAGCCACAAGTCCACGCTCACGGGCGTCACAACCAAGACGGACGCAGCCACCCTCTTCGGCTCCACGCCAAAGTGCATCCTCGAGCCCGGGGTCACTGAAGGACCGTACTACGTCAGTGGCGAGCTCATCCGCAGTGACATTCGCGAGACCCAAGCGGGCGTCAACCTCTACACGGAGCTCCAGGTCATCGATGTCAACACGTGCAAGCCCGTGACGGACTTGTACCTGGACTTCTGGCACTGCAACACCACGGGCGTGTACTCCGGTGTCGTGGCCAATGGCAATGGCAACCGCGCCGATGCCTCGAACGCCCTGGCCACGTTCAACCGCGGCCTCGCCCCCACCGACGCCAACGGTCTCGTGAACTTCACCACGACGTTTCCAGGTCACTACACCGGCCGTGCGACCCACATCCACATCCTGGGCACGCACGGTGGCACCGTCCTGGCCAACAAGACGTATGCGGGCGGCTCGGTGTCCCACGTGGGCCAGATCTTCTTCGACCAGAATCTCATCACTCAAGTGGAGGCCACGACCGCGTACGCCAAGAACACGCAGACGCTCACCACGAACGCCAAGGACTCAATCTTCTCGCAGTCCGCTGGCTCGAGTTTTGACCCCGTGGTCGAGTACGCTTTCCTGGGTGACTCTGTCGAAGACGGCATCTTTGCCTGGATCTCGGTCGGCGTCGACATGACTTTGTCGAAGTCCGTGTCGGCTGCTGCGACGCTCACATCGAGCGGTGCTACTACCACTGGCGGCACTTCGGCTGGAAACAGCGACACTGCTGCGACCCCCAGCGCCACGTCACAAGCCCCAGTCATGAGTGCAGTGAATGTGCTCGTGGTCGTCTTTGCCACTGCGACTGCAACTCTTTACCTTTAAGCTTGCTGAAGTGCTGGTGTGGCTCAGGAGTGCTTTATCTTAAGTTTGTGTTACCCCCATACTCGGAAATCATTTCTATAATACCAACTTGGAGTCAAACTCCAGTGTCCGTGTCATCATCTAGTTTTCCTCCTTCCTATCGCAGAGTCTTACTGGAAAAGGAGTGCACCGACGACACCAGCGAGCGCGACGAGCACACTGCCAGT
>JAASFY010000176.1:0-33780 GCA_023334035.1 Globisporangium okanoganense | reverse complement strand
GTTCCCGAGCAACAACAAGCTGGTCAAGCACATGAAGTTCCACTTTGGTAATGAAGACGTCAAGGTGTGCTTGGTGACGGGCTGCGGCAAGACGTTCAGCACGACAGGCAACCTCAACCGCCACATGAAGGCCGTGCACGAGGACTGCTGTAGCAGCGACCGTGAGTCTGTGAGCACCAAGTGCAGCAGCCCAACTGCCTCGAGCCCTTTCCCAGTGCGCTCCACCCGCAGCCCGACGGCCGCCGACCAGTGGATGCCTCATCAGCAACATCAACAGCAGCGCACGACGGGCTACTTTGAGCCTGAGGCGCCTTGGCTCAGCTCGTCCGCCCCTGGCGCTTCTCAGTACCTGCCGTCACTCACTGCGGCTTCTGAAGATGCCTGGAACGCTGACGTATTCGACGCACTCGCGACGATTCTCGACGAGCAAGACAACGCGGCGTCGGGCTCCATGTCTGCTCTGCTCAACTGCAACCTGAGCGTCTTCCAGAACAGCCTCCAGTTCGCACCAGCGTACCAGAGCCACCGCTTTTAAGAGGGGGTGACAAGAAGAAAGTGTCTGTGAACCTTAAATTAAATAAGATTGCCATATCAAAATGTGTTGTTCTCTATAGAGCGTTTATGAGGCTGGTTGTGGTTCATGAGAAGGCATTGAAGCAAATAATAACAGACCTAAGCTCGCCATCGCTTGGCATTGTTGGACCAAAAATAGCTTAGCTTCCGTGGATAGGCTTGGGCTTGGACTTGGCTTTAGGCTGAAACAAAGGGGCAGAGTGGGATCGCAATGATAGGCTCGGATTTGGGATGGACCTTCACATCTCCATCGCTCGGCACTGAGACGTTTTCACTGGAAGTGACAAAAACGAAGGAGTACATTTGATTTTGGAAAGATTATTATATTTGTAATAGTAATATTCTAATTTCTGAATGTTGGTTCAAAGTAGGTCGTCGAGTGCACCACAACTACAAATAAATAAATATATGCAACCCTCATGCAAACTAAAGAGCCTCAGAGCGTGTTGTGATGGTAATTCATTAATTTACACTGCCGAGCCTGGTGCGTCTATCGCTTCTGCTACTGCTAGTTGTCATATCCTACAAAATGGTTCGCTATCTATCTAATTAATCGATTATTCTGCAATATGAGCATCGCTGTCGAGCATGACCGCGAGCACCTCGAGGACCTCTGGGTCCCAGTCCTGAGTGGATTCTTCTTCGGCCATTGGCTCGTAGTTCGCCAAACAGACCACAAGCCAGGCGTTATCGTCTTCATCACCGTCAGACTCCAGGTCATCGCCAGCCGTGAGGCTGAAAAGACAGTCGTCGTCCGCGCCCGTGGGGCTCATCGCTGGGGACTTTGGCGAGCGGCCGAGCGGCGTCGAGATCTGGAGCCCAGGCTGCTGGGACTGCTGGTCCTCGTACACGTTGTGCTGGTTGCGCAGGTGGCGGTTGAGGTTGCCCACAGTGCTGAAGGTCTTGCCGCAGCCCTGGACGTCGCACAAGTGCTCCGACGTGCCAAAGTGGAACTTCAAATGCTTCTCGAGCTTAAGCTCACTCGAGAACGTGCATGGGCAGCCCGCCACGGAGCACGCGAGCGGCAGCACCGGCCCATGCAGCCGGCGGTGGCGCGACAGGTTGCCCGTGGTCGTGAAGCGCTTGGTGCACGAGGCCACGGGGCACACGAACGGCTTGTCGCCCGTGTGCGTCTTGGCGTGCTCCGAGAGCGTGTACTTGCGGTTGAACGCGCGGTCGCACCCAGGCTCGACGCACTTGTACCGCGGGCTCTGTGTCTTTTGCTGTTCAAGCTGCACGGTGAGGCGCGCCAGGTCGAGGCTGGGCTGGAAGACAGGCATGGTTTGCATTGTTGGCTGGCTGGTGGTGGTCAGAACTGAGGCAATTGGGAAATGAGCTCCTGAGGTTAAGGACCTCCTCAACTCGAGGCCGGCTGGCTACAGAGCCTTGGCCACGCGGAAGTGACTGTCATACACCGCTGCCCAGTTGAAGGCGGCCTCCTGTCCATGCTCGTCACCACAAAATAAATAAATAACCAGCGCGTGGGGTTTTCTCAGAAGCTTTCAAATCGCAGCGAGTGGATATTTCGTCAGTACGACAGCCTGGTAGCCATGTGGTCACGAGGCAAGAGGCAGGGCATTTCGGCACCGGATTTGGGCAAAGTTTATGATGGTACTTTAAGGAGGTTAAATGCACTCGTGTTGCTAGGATAACAAATATACAAAGGTTTGAAGCGCTATGTCCACTTTTCAGGGCATGTCCAACCGAAAAACCTAGCGTATAGCATTTTTACGGCTCCAGTCAACCCGCCGAAATGGCTTCAGCTATACAAAGACTCGTGATTGAAAGACTACGATACAGCATACATACCAGACACGGCAACTGAACTCATGCGACAACAGCCAGGTTCTAGGTGGAGCTGTCTGAAATTCAAGGCGATGCACATCGCCCTCCAGGTCCTGGAGCACAGGTCCTTGGCTCAAAGCTCCACGCTGAGACGGCGTGGCATTTTTGCAGCTGCGACTGGCGCCTGGTGCTCCAGTGTTGATGCTCCGGGGCGTGAACCCAGGCGCCTGGTGCTCCAGTGTTGATGCTCCGGGGCGTGAACCCAGGCGCTTGCTTATGCCGCCTTCCAACAAAAAATGGTGTTCTTCTTCCGCTCGTAAGACACAAGCGGCGCTCAGTCGCTCTGTCGGTCTCTCGGTCGACCCGAAAAAAAAGCAAGAAATGCTCCACTTCAACAGCAGCAAATCTCGCTCGCTGATACAGGCAATTGATTATTAGAGAGCCACTCGAAGTAGCCCGAAGTAATCGTGACTTGGCATCATCCTGGGGGTTTCGTAAAGACTGAGAGACAGACAAGTAAGGATGGAACGCCTGGGTAGGGGTGTAGTGCTGCACGTTCATTTCGCTTATAAGTTTTAACGTAGCACAACTTAAACTGTCTTACTATTCTCTTGGTCTACAGACTCTGGTTGCTGTCTGGGATCACCATCTTCTCTTCCAGTATCAGCGCCAGCGCTTCGAGCATCTCGGGGTTCCACGGCTCTCGCGGCTCGTAGTTGTACAGCGGCTCGGTGGCTGGAAGCCCAGATGTAGCGCCAGCCCACGGTGAGCTGAGTTCGTCGTCGTCGCTGTTGCTGCCACAGGACTGGGACCACTCGTCCGAGCCGCTGGGGCTCGTCACGCCTATGCTACTGCCACCCACGCTTCTCCCTATGACCAGCAGTCGCTCTTCGCGCGTGTGCTGGTTGCGCATGTGGCGGTTGTGGTTGCCAAATGTGCTGAACGTCTTGCCGCAGCCGGGCACGACGCACGCATGCTCGGCCGTGCCAAAGTGGAATGTCATGTGCTTCTCGAGCTTGCTGTCGCTGGAGAACGCGCACTCGCAGCCAACCACGGGGCATGCGATCGGCATCATGGGCCCATGGAGCCGCTTGTGTCGTGAGAGGTTGCCCGAGGTCGTGAAGCGCTTGTTGCAGGACCGGACGGGGCATACGTGCGGCTTCTCGCCCGTGTGCGTCTTGCTGTGCTCCGAGAGCGTGTACTTGCGGTTGAACGTGCGCGTGCAGCCGGGTTCCGGGCATAAAAACCGAGGCTTCTGTTGGCTCTTGGGATGGTGTTGCTCTGACTGAGACGCTGGGGGCTCGAGGCTTTCGGTGGCCAAGTCCATGATGTTGTTGGTTGAGCTCATAGTACTCGTAGTGATGGCTCAGGAAGGAGGGAGGGAGTTTGCAAATGAGCTCCTCTGGTGTACCTACAGCCTTGAGAGCCGAGGATCGTTGCTGAGGTGCGGCATGGGTCGGTGTATCCATGTCCAGGTCTCACATGTTGCGTGGGATATCGCGCGAACGTTGGTCCCACCTGTCCAACATGCGGTTTTGGCTGTCATACGAGCATGTTGTGGTGCTGTGTGAAGTGTGTGAGCCACGCCAAGTCGGGGGGGCGAACGGCTGTTTCCCAACACCGGGGCTACTTTGTCTCTCTCTCTCTCACACACGTTGTCCAGAATGGAGCGGCGGGTGTCCGCGTCCACGGGACGAACAGCCCATCTCCGTTTGACAGAGCGCCACCAGTCGTCATCTCGTAAGCTCACGACCAGAAAAATGTGTGGCTCACAGGCATCCGAGGTAGTGCAGAGACGAGCCGATGCTTACTTGCTGGACTTGTCTTCAAGAGCAAACAAGCAAGCAGCGCTGGATGTGTCCCCACCTCAGGGGCTCGACAGCTTGATCACGCTGAGGCTCTGGTGAAGACGCGATTTTCCTGACGCTGCTGGCCACAGACCACTGACCAACGGTGCACTGCTGCCTTGCTCATCGAGTCTATCTGGTCGTCGCTGTTTGCACCCGTCGCTAGTATCCTGTGAGGCTGGGTGTCTTCACCCGTGTCCACTTGAAATCGCAATGGTTTTCTGTGTTTTGCCGGTCGTGAAGCGCTGAACGGTTCTCCTGAGCTGTGGGGGCTTCGAGTGTCAACTGCTGACGCAACGGTGGTTGATTAACAACAACTACTGCTATCCGAGGCTTTTCTCGCTTGTGGACGTCTCGCTGGACCTTTCTCACTTTGAGCTCAAGTGCCTGCAGTGCATGCATGCTCAGTGGATGTTTCATGAGCGTGAAGCACCATTATCTGATGTGCTGGGCCACGCACGAAATATTGCGTTTCTGATTTCACAGAATGGATACTAAACACGTCAGTTGGTCAAGATAGGCAGGCAGCCAAATCAATTCCCATGGAGCTGAGACGCAAATTAAAGTCGACATCAAACCTTCGTTCTCGATTTCTGGACAGCAAAACCTGGAAAATGTCGAGATCTCCTCAGCCTGCGACCAAATTTTCCGAGATACCTGAGCAGTAGAATCCATTTCCTTCAGCTGAAGCTGTGTCTCAACATCAGCAGACCAGCATCTGCGAGAGCTGCTGGACCTCGGAGCGGTTCAGCAGCAACGGGACCACTGGCAGCGACGACGCGTCACCTCTGTTCTTGGTCAGTGCTCCTCCGCCGCCCAGAGTCACACGGCTCAGCAGCAGCGCTGGGCGCTCCATCTCGGGCGGCTGCCAGCCAAACACGTTCTCGCCGCGGTCGATCGCGCTGACCACGTCGGCTCCCCAGCCGTCTTCATGCAGCGCCGAGCTGATACGCGCACGCAGTTCTGCTAGCGTCTCCAGACTCTTCGACTGCGCGAGCTTCATCGACATGAACTGGCCGTGCGCTGGCTCGACTGGATTCTTCAAGTCGACCAGCTTGGGCATCGACATCTGCGCCTTCACCTGGTTTGAAAATCTCGACACCTTGTTTAAGGATTCCGCCAAACGCTCCGACACTGTCGGCTTGGACATTGTACTCTGCTGCTGGAACGCCGTAGCTTCAGGGCCGAGAATGCGGTCCAATCGCTCTTTTGCAAGCGTGCCGCGCACATGACGCAAGTCATTGTGCAGTTGCTCAAACGCCTTCCGGAAGGCTTCAGCGTCTCCCTGGCTCAGCGATGACGACTTGCCGCGGTTGCTTGCACTGGACGCTGCTGCAGCTCCTGCATCGCTCGACCGCTTCAGCTGCTTTCGAAGTTCGCGGTTCAACGAGTCCAGCGCAGCCTTCTCCTTGTGCGACTCGTCCAGCGTGAACGCGAACTGCTCTCGCTCCTTCGTCAGCTGGTCTTCCAGCTGTGTCTTCTCGTTTGAGCTCTGACTGATAACATCGGTGAGCCGCAACACTTCGCTCTCGAGCTTCTGCGTCACGACGCGGTACTGACTATCCGAGCGCTCGAGTTCGCGAATGCGGGCTTGCAGTGCTTGGCAAACGTCGTTCAGCTCATGCAAACTGCCTCGGAGTGTCGACGCATTTAGTAGCTCCATGTGGATCGACTGTGCGCGGATTCGCCATTGTGGGCGGCCCTCGAGCGCCTCATCGTTGTTGCGGTTGCGAGAGCGACCAGCGACGGCGTCTATGAACGCTCCACGGCAAACCGACTTGAAAAGCGAGCTGATCTTGTCCTTCAACGACGAGACGAGGCTGAGAAGCGAGTCCTGGGAGAACGCCACGAGGTCGCCCACAGCTGCTTCCTGGAGACGATCGAACGAGAGCTGGTCTTCCAACAGCATCCAGATACTCTGACTCTCGGACGCGTACGCGTGGATCAGCTCCACGACATCGCCGCCCACAGCCACGACTCCGTCCAAGTCCTCATCGGAAGGAGCAAGATCGATCTCTGCTCGGCGGTAAAAGTGCTGGCAAACCGTCACGATCAGCGACGTCTCCTCAATCAGCTTCTCAACGAACGGCAGCAGCTTCGCACGTAGATCTCCGCGAGCTTCATTCTCGGGGCTCAACAGGAAAAGCCGCACAGAGCGGGCAAACGTGACCATGAGGGCCAGGGAGAATGACAGCGAGAGCACGTTCTTCCGCGCGTGGAGCTTCACCACTGTGCAACGAAGCGGGAAGCCTTCGGCCGCAGGTGCTGCTGCGGTAGAAGATCTGGAGTTGTGCCATTCGTCGAGAATCATCACGAGGCGGTCGTACGCTGTCACCTCACCCGCGCGAGACGAATTCAGCGTGCCATCCGCAAAAGCCGCAAGACCAGTGTCGAGCGCAGACTCGAGAATGCCGACTTGGGTCGTGTCGAGCTGCGTGCAGCCTTGCTCAAACTCTTCTTCAGTCGTCAAGTGGCACTCGAGCATGAACAAATCCTCCCTGGCTTGGCACGACACTGTCGCGAGCTTCTCGCCAAGCAGCAGCTGCTGAATCGAGCGTCCTGAATCGAGCAAGTTGAGGTTGCCATTGTCTTCCTTCGCGTCCTGCCGAAGCACGAGATCCAGATCCTTTCTCAGATACTGGACCAGAATGTCAGCTTTTCCAGCGATTCGACCCAAACGAAGGCGAACGCGAAGCATCTTCTGGTCCATCTCGGACAGAATCGAGCTGGGAATGATCGCTCGGAAGAACGTGTTTTCTAGGTTCGCTTGCTCCGCGTTGATCTTCTGCTTGGCAGCCTCGGCTTCGTGCTCCCGAGCAGCAGCCGCAAGTGCGCGAAGGCTCATGGTCTGGTTCAGCGCAGAGTGGGTCGTCCCCTTCAGCGTCTCGAGTTCACCAGTCTCCACACGAAGCTGGGCCTTCAACTGGTTGATATCTTCTCGGTGCGTCTGCGCGAGGTCTCGGAAGCGTGCGATCGTTCGATCCTTGTCTTCAATCACCGTTTTGTGGTCGGCCAGCGTCTGCTTGGCATCCTGCAAAGCCAACCGCTGCGACTCGATCTCAACGCGGAGCTCGTCTTCGTACTCGGCATGCTGGTGCTCCATCTCCTCGGCCATTTCCTTCAAGGACTCGAGCGAGATCACCGTCGCTTCCAGGTCCGCTACCTTGTCACCCAGCGACAGATTCTTCTCCGTGAGATCTTCAACCATACTCTCGTACGCGTTCGCAATGTCGAGCAGCTCTTTCAATTCTTCCACTTCCGACTCCAACTTGACGCGCTTCGTTGTCTGTAAACCAAATAATATGGAAATTAATAAAGGTGAGAGGGCCTCTAACATAATCACACCAAGCACGGATGACAGATCTGGATAGATCTCCTTACCAGTTGCTCCACTTCTTCGCGTAACGCAAGCAGCTCGACGTGCTCACGCTGATACTGTCGAAGCTTCTTGTTCAGCTCGGCCTTTTCCTCTGAAGAGCGTTCGTGGAGCGCTTTCACCGCAGCTCGCAGCTTTCGGTTCTCTTCCGCCAGCTCATCCGACGAGATCGTGCCGTCCGGGTGCTCGGGGGCAGCCGCTGCAAGCGCCATCGACGCCTTAAGCTTCTCGATCTCGTCCATGCACTCCTCCACGCGCTCTTCCGCGATCTCCTTGTCCATCTCGAGCGTCTCCTTTTCGAGGGTCATCATCTCGACCATCTCCTGAAACTCGACAATCTGCGCTTCGAGCGTCTCGACCTTGCGCGCGCCCGTGCTCTGCTTCGCAAGCGCAAGCGCTACTTCCTCCGCTTTCTTCTGCTCACCAGCAGTAAACTGCGCAATGCGGAGCTTCTGCTGCGCGATTTCACTCTCCAAAGACTTGATTTCCGACGCCTGGGTCGCATTCTCGAGATGCAGCTCGTCAGCCTGCTCTTCGTGCTCGAGCTGAAGCTGGGAAATGTGATCTTCCAGCTCGGCGCGCACACTGCGAACGTGCTCCTCTGCTTCGTGCTGCACCGCTTCGATCTTCTCGAGGAGCTCGGCTTCCATATTCGCAGCTGCATCCATACCAGAGTCGATTTCCATGGGCTCCTCCTCAGCTTGTACGTCCTGCTCGTCTTCTTCTTCTTTGCTGGCTTCCACAGCCTCATCCGCTTCTGCTTTGGCATCACGCGCGGCATCGCGCATGACCGCGAGGCTCTGCTTCAGCTGCTCAACGTTGCGATTCTTCTGCTCGAGTTCTTCTTCGAGCTTTGCGATCCTCGCCTTTGCATCTGCGAGCTGCTCGTCGTTCGCACTTAATGTGGCCCCCATAGGCGCGCGCGAGATCGACGAGCGTCGCGTGGCTCCAATATCCAGCGACATCCGCGACGAGCTGACAGCGCTCGACGAGCCTGAGGGGGCGGTGGTCGCTGTCTTTTTAGCAGCTGCCGCGGCAATTCCACCAACGCCCGTGCTCCCAAAGCCTCCGTGCGCAGTTGCATTTGTGGGCGTCGAGCTTGAGCTGCTCGGAGGAGTCGCGATCGACGAGGAGCGTGAGAACGACGCCGTGCGAGTCGTTGATGAGGAGCTTGGCGCGGACGCGGGCGGGCGCAGCTGGGATGACGTCGTCGACGTCGTGCCGACCCCTGAAGCGCGGCGGTCACGCAGCTGCTGCAGACGACTCGCAGTGGCGCCAACGCTCATGCTCGCCGCTGAGCTCACGGACCGCGGCGTCTCCCCCGGGCGGGAAAGCACGGCCTTAATCTACACGTAAAGCAACGATAACGACATCAATACACCAACGCACACTGAGCCCTGTTATCACTACGTACAACCTATAGACAGACGCCATATACATATACATAGAGCTATTACATACCTGCGCCTTCTTACAGAAGAGCCCGTGATTGGGCGGACATCTAAAGTAGACTTTGCCATTGAGCTCGCCGTTGTTCTTGCCGTCGGGCCGGTCGAGTTCGATGCCGACCCATTCGCCCGCCGCGAACTCGGTCTCGCCCACGAAGCGCACGACACCGGACTTGCCGATCGCGTACGACACGACGCAGCCCACCTCAATCTCCATCACTAGGACCACGTAGAGAGAGAGCCACACACACACACACGGATGCCACGCTGTTGGTTTCCTGTGCGTGCGTTGAGCTTTAGATCTGGTTCAATTCCACAGCAGCATTTTATCCGATATACCGATATATCGGTAATACGGTACATGGATATCGGTAGTTTGAATACCGAGTGAGAGAGATGACGCGTTTTTAATTTATCTTCATATTTGTAAGAGATCCGGACGGGCGAAGTGAGGAAGGACGGACAAAAGGCTTCAGTCGCCTTGTTGGTTTCTCAGAATAATAAGCAAAGGGAAAGGAAAGCAGCGAGGTGAGTTCATGAGGCCGTCTCTGTGTGTGTGTGTGCGTACGGGCATCTGTGTGTATGAAGATCACGCCCGCGCATGTCATGTATGTGTATTTGTGTGTTATCTAACGTTCTGCGCCTCTATGTGTTTTATTAACCCATGCAGCAAACAGAGCGGAGTCCATTAGGCAACCAACCTCGTTTGTTTCACATCACGCCACTAAATGCAAACGATGGGCACGACCACGCAGCTCGGGGGATCCGTGCTCTCGGCGGGTCCGACTGGAAATGGGTTAGTGGACAAGTATGTTGTGTTGGATGCATCGTATTCTCCTCTGTGTCTCTCATCTGTCCAGGCGCTCGATCGTTTAGAATTGATCGCCCGTGGATAGGAGTGCTGGAATGACTGATATCGGATCAAAAGAAGGCCCGTGGCGATGGAGATCGGGCCAGAATGGCATGTTCACTAACGCCCGTATGTGTGTGTCGTATGAACTACAGCGTGACGTATGGCAAGCTGCCGCCGCTCAACCCAGACGACCTGAAGCTGCCGCCGCCAGCCCCATCGGCGGCTGACAAAGTGCCCCCAGCTGACGCGATTTCGATCAGCGAGGTGTGGGAGGAGATCAAGGCCAAGACCAAGGAGATGTAATGCGTCCAGCGCGTTTGATGTTCGCTTGATGTGAATACAGTACCGGAAGGCTGACCGTGCTGTGTTATTTTGTGCCGTAACGACAGGATCCTAGGCTCGTCGGTGTCGGGTCTCGTGTCGGCGATGCGCGGTTTCAACTTTACGTTCGCCGGCTGCATGGTCGCGCTCGCGGTCGTCCAGATCATCAACTCGGACTCGGCCTTCAAGGTCATGGCCGACGCGCTCTCTGTCATCTACACGATGTACGTTCAATTAATGTTTTCTACCCATGGCATAGTCAGTGGCAAATAAGATCTTACTCACTAACCATTGTTTTAATGTGTGTGTGATTGTAGCTTCTTTGCGCTCATCTTGCTCGGCTACGAGCTGCGAACGCAGACGGTGGACACGATCCTCCGTGACAGCTTTGGCTTCATGTACAGCCCGTGGGGCCGCTGCCTGTTCTTGAGCATGTAAGTCCGATTGGCAGCCGAAATCTACCTGCGCGGCGCTGTGAGCCTAAAACTAATCCTGGGTTCTTGTGCTTGCGTAGGATCTCCATCTTCCCGTTCGGCATGGTCGGCATCTACGGCGTGCTCGTGTCGCTCATGGGCTTCACGAACGCCTACTTCAACTACTACGTGATCATGAAGCACCCGTCGTTCACGCGCGGCGTGCCAGACTACGTGCCGCCAGATGCCACACCAACGACCTCGGGCCTGGCCGTGTAAAGTGAGATGGCTCAATGCAGGAAAGAGCGGATTTCGCGTCGTCACTCGTCGAGTTGCTCGTGGTTGAAGAAATACAGAGCAAGCTCGTTCAGATCCTCGGTTGTCGGTCCATCTTCGCTGCTTCGCCAGAGACCGACGCCTTGCAGCCTCTTTCGTCCACCACGAGCCATTCGATCTGCATTTGTTTTCTTTTCTTTAACCTAATAGTGAGCAGCTCGTGCTGCTTGTGTACGTTTTATTACATGCTGGATGATGGCGATCTCGCTCACTCACTCACTCTTGATGAACAGTACCAGAGGCGCCATGTGCGCTTAAGTACGAATTATCCTACACCGGTGAAGAAACTTCTTCAAAGCAAAACCAAGAATGCCGCGTGAGACCGACACCGCCGCCGTTGACGTCTGCGAGCAGTTGTGCAAGAAGCAGGCGTGCGCGATCCAGTTCTGTCTGCAGCGCAGCGACTACCAGGAGCGCCGGTGCGCTGAGACGATTAAGCGTTATTACGACTGCTGCGAGGCAGCCAAGCGCTCACAACAACAGCAGCAACAGCAGCAACAGCAAGAGTAACGACACCATGGCATAGAGGCCACAGTCACTTTGGCAAAGTGTATTAAGAGTACGCATGTTGTCTGGATACCACGCGAGCCAGTGCCTCAAGCCTCATGTGAACTAGCCTGTATATGCTGGAGCGGCTTTGTTGAGCTTCTCGTGCAGCTGCAGGAGCGTCCAGAGCACATGGGAGCTGCTCAGCATCAAGACACTTGTGGCAGACGTATCATGAATAAATCTACCAAGCCAGGGAAGATTTAAAGTAAACCGACTGCGTGTGCGTACCTTGTGATCTCCCAGGAGAGCATGATGTGCGTCGAGGCTGCGATTTGCAGCAGCAGCAGGAACGCCTGGCCGACCATGAGCATCGTTACTTGGACGCTCGCGTGCTGCAGCAGGCTTCTCGGCACAGAGAGGGGCTTGAATGTCGTTGTCTGTGATGTCGTTGTGGTAATGGTCACTTGGGACGCAGTCTCAGGGTCATGAGGTGGTTGGCTTCGTGGCGCTTTCTTCTTTTTCTATAGACAAAACAACAGCTCAGTGAGCAACTCAGCTAGTCGTATGGCTTATATAATTGAGCTCAATAATGATAAATTTACCTGCTTTGGCGCCTCAGCATCGCTCTCGTCGTCGTCGTGGAGGTCAATAGAGTGCCGCAGCTCGGCGACGAGTTCCCGACCACGCTGTTGGCTCCATTTCGCAGCGTTTTCGCGTGCTGAAGACGGCGAAAAGGCTATGAACTTGGCCGTGAGCAGCACGAACGTGTGCGTCATGGCGCTGAGCCCCGTAAGCCCAAACGTGATGCGGTCGTAAATCAGGTTTTCTCTCTAGAAGAGCAAGCACGAGTTAGTACTGTACTGTCAAGTTAATAGATAGATAAATCATAATAGTGTGAAGCTAATGTCATGGCTTACGTGGTTGTACATGACGGAGAAAATGGACGTCGCGAAGAGCGCCTCGGTGGCGGCGATGACGATCTGCGACCACGCCAGGCGCGCCTTCAGCTGGTCAAACATGCCGATCGACACGATCTCCATCAGCAGCCTAATAGCAAATATAATATTAATAATACATAGAAATACAGTGAGATAAAGGATATAAAATAATAAATATATACCAGTAATACAATATTTTATATAGCAAGGGACGTACGTACATTTGGATCAGCAGCTGGATGTGCCGATTCCGCAATGGTGAGTCGTAGAAATAGAGGAAGGGTGCGTGCAATCCGAGCCCCAGCGCCCCAATCGCAAACCTCCAGAGCACGACCTCTCGTCTCGTCTTCTCAGCACGTAGGCTTGTGAATGGAGCCACTTGGGAAGTGGCAATACACGCTCGTCCCAGCCACAGAGCTGTCCAGAGCAGTAACAGGAGCTGCTCCATGCCAACATGCTGGAAATAATGGCAATGGACACCTTAGACGAGATCTGATAACGACACTGTGACAGAGCCCTATTGTTAACACGCACCTGGTCGTACATGAGCACGTTCTGGAGCACCAAGAGCACCACATTGTGCGCCCAAAGCGTGCGGTCGAGCGCCAGGGACGTGCCTACAATGTCCGCTGCGAGGCTCGTGTAGTACGGAAGCAAGCCATCGAGCGGATCCTTCGAGCCATTGCTTGTGTGTCCTGTTGTCGATAAAGAGGACGCACCAATCGTACCGTGGGCACTGTGAGCACCAGTAGGAGTGCTGGTGGCGGTCGTGGACGCGTGCTGCGCACTCGCAGAGCCGCTCGCCGGTGTCGCAACGCGCTTCTTCTTGCTCATCTTTGTTCTATCGAAATGGCTTTGTTCGGAGCTCTTGATTCTTGGATCCGTGACACTCATCTTAAATATCGGCAAAATAACCTATTTTAATTCGCTTCACATTTATTGCGCTTCACATTTCTCCTGGACACCACAAACCGCAGACGACCACGACAAACCAGAGAGATGCTCGCCCCAATGCGCCGTGCGGCTCGCCGAGCGCTCCAGACCAGCAGCAGCGTCCTCCGCAGCAGCAACAACACCAGATGCCAGATGAGCGCTGCGTCCGTTCAGGTGCTGCTGGCCCAGCGCCTGTCAGGCGTCTCATCGTCGCGCGCGTTCTCGACCGTTGATGATGCCGCCATCACGAACGCCGCCGCTGCGGTGCCGCTCGACGGCGTGGAGGAGAACCGCTTCCTGGAGCTCGCGGACACGGCGCTGCACGACATCATGTCGTGGCTCGACGGCGTCGAGGAGATGCTCGAGGAGTCCGATATCTCGCTCGTGGTAAGTGCTCATTATGTGTAAATGTGGCCATTGCATGATGTCCATTCTAAAAAATGCTGACATGGTGTTCGCTGTGTATTTTATTTATTTATGTTTATTTAGCAAGGAGTGCTGAAGATCGACCTGGGCGAAGAAGGCACGTGGGTGATCAACCGCCAGATCCCGAATCGCCAGCTCTGGTGGTCGTCGCCGATCAGGTGCGCTTTCGATACAAGCATCTTGCATGGAAGTCAAAGATTATTTTTTATTTAATTCACTGTATTTTTGTGGGAACTGAGCAGCGGCCCACGTCGCTACGAGTACGACGCCGAGACGGCCACGTGGCGCAACACGCGCGACGGCACGGAGCTCATGGAGCTGCTCCGCAGCGAGATCTTTGAGGCGTCCGGCATTGAGATTTATTAGTAAACCCCAACACACAACAAATACAAATCCATACTTGCCAAAACAAAACAACTACTGGACACTGGAATGCCTGGCTGAAGTGCTCCATCTATTGTGTGATGATGACAAATGGATCCATTCATCCAGTTCTGGGCTCCCCATCTCTCTTCCTCTATTCGCTCTATTCGTCCTCGTCGGCCTCGTCTTCTTCAGCGAGCAGACTCTCTCGCTTCAGGTCGACTTCGTGACGCTCGTTCATGTAATTCTACAAAAATATCACAAAGTTCATAAAAAAATATCAAAATTAAGTACCAGACCATCACAACAAAGCAACACATTCAAAAATGACACGCACCGCTAATAGAACGCCACGCGTGTGCTCCGTCGAGGCATCGAGCGCACTGGCGCCGACCAGCAGACCCCGCCGCCGCGCCTCATCCTCCTCCCACTCGGCAATCGCGCGGTCGCGCAGTTCCAAAATGTGCTCGCGGCGCCGCTTCTCGTTCTCGACCTCGGCGAGCTGCGCGTAGAACTCCTTGTCCTCATCCGTCATCTTGCGCCACATGTCGCCCATGATCTTGCGTGTCTCGGACGCCGACCGCCGCGGCTTAAGCTTGTTCACCGCGTCCTTCTGCACCTGGCAGTACATGATAAACGGGTTGAGCGGCCGCGGCATCTTGTGTTCCTGGGATTTCACATAGCACATCAACAGTGTTAGTCATGGATGGGAATGGCCACAACGTATAAGAGGGTAGGTGGTGTGTATACCTTCTTATGAGGACGCTTGGCCGTGTGTCTGCCATTAACAATGTGCTTCGGGAGCTGGGGCTTCTTCATAGAGGTCGGGCTGCAGGCAACATGGGAGACATTCAATTTAGAAAGCCTCGTCATTATATATAATGGCGATTTAAAGGTACGTACCGTCGGGCAGCAGCGAGGCGTGACGACACATACTGCTGCTCTTCTGTCGTGAGTTCACTCAGTGCGGGCTGCCAGAGCTCTGAACCAATTTCAACCATCAAAGAAATTTCACAACATCTAAAGTCAGTACTCTCACATATTCCTCAAATATAACGATATAACGACAAAAACACGTACTGGCATCCTCTTCATCGCGAATGACATCGTCGACCGGCGGCATGACGTCAATGTACCCGCTCGCAGCGGTCGCTGTCCGGGACGCAAGCTTGCCCCGCGTCGGGTCGTTGCCTATCCACCGGTGTGCGTACAGCGCCCTTCGATACGCGGTCACTTGCTCGCATATGGAGAACACGATCGCACACTCGAACGGCACTGGGAGGTTCAGGTCTGTGCAGAGCTGTTCGAGTGGCCAGGCATAAAAGTGAAGAACAGCATTCGGCATGAATCACAAGTCTGCCAAACAACTAGGCTTTGCTGGACTGCGTACCGTGCTCGCGAATGCCTGGACGTCGGCGAATTTGCTGCTAATATCCCACTCAAACTGGTCACGCAACTGCGTAACAACACACAATCACAGTGTTAGCCTCATATTTCCCGTGCGACTAAGGTTAGGATAAATTACAACAGCATTCACTCACCGCCAGCCCGTCGATGAACAGGTCCAGGTAGATCGGATGCAGGCTCTCGGGGACGCTGAGGTCTGCGCCGATGAAGGACGTAAACGTGGTCAGCTGGCGGCGAATCGACTCGGCGATCGCGTCCTTCACGCTCTCACAGAAGCGCTCGTCCAGTGCAATCTGCGCCGCAATGGCTTCAGGTGACAGAGCTGACGTCGCCCTGTGGTGGGAATAAATCAATAATCAACAAAGTCAGCTTGTCACTAAATGTCACTAAATTAAGCCAGAGCATGTCAGCGTACGCGTTGAGTAGCAACGTGTCCTGGTAGCGCGTGCCGTTCACGTCCACGTCGATGCGGATGGGACACATCATGTCGCTCGACGCCTTCACCCTCGTCGGGGCGACCACCTCGGTCGACAGCTGCTTGGACTCGACATGTCGCTTGCGCTTGCGGTTGTTACTCAGTGACGAAGAGCTATGAGAGCTGCTCGGGTGATGCGTGGGTTCGATTGTGATGAGGCTCTTCCGATCACTGGCGTGTCGAGGGAACTACACAGAGAGAGACTGCGTTAGTGCTAATAAGTGACTAGCTACTGTCGTAGCAAGGTGGCGAGTGTGTAGTATACCTGCGTGGGGGTTGACGTGCGTCGTGCGACGCTCGCGATGGGCGCAAGCGGCTTGGCGACCGCATTCGAGATCACCTGCCGCGCAAAGAGGATCTGGAAGCGCTCGAGCAGGTTCTCCGCCGCCGCATCCGCTCGCTGTATCACGACATCAGTATACCAAGAGAGCTGTCAGCTTCAAGCTGATGATTGGTACAGCTTCCAGTGGGGTAAACACGCTGGATCATGCGCAAACAATCACAACGAAACGAGCTGCCGCCCGCCAATCCACGTCGAAACGGACCCACCCATTACCACCATAGAGACACACGCATACACATACACATGACACATATCCACTGCTATATAAATAGCCACACGTACGGACGCACAGATACCAGTATGAGTACGTACGTCGAGCGCGACTTTCTGTCTGTTGCGATTTTCCGACGCCAGGTACTCGCGGAGCTGCTCGAGCGGCCACGCGAGCTGCTGCGCCACTTTCACGTCCGTGAGCGCGTGGCGCTGCATGAAGCGCGCGAGGCGATCGGCCACGCAGTGTGCGCCCGTGAGGCCCGCTCCGGCGGCCGCCGCTGCTGCTGCTGCTGCGCTGGACGAGCTCATGGGCTCCGAGGCTCACTCAAATTGCGGCGGGCGGAAATGGGGTGGCCGAGGAGCGCGTCCCCCTGTGTAAACCGATACGCTCACGCCGGATTCGAAATTCAAGGGGCGACAACTGTATTCCGCAAAACAGATTATACACATGATAGAAAATGTATTGAAGGTCAAAATGGTTTTGTGGCATAGGGTAAGCGGCTGTTATACTTATTCGCGCGCAATTTTGGCTTTGATCATTTGGCTTCATGCGGCACTTTCGACAGGAAGTGCGCGAGCGCGCTCTCTCACTGTCAGTAAAAACTGAGGCAGCAACACGCGTGCGTGGGGCGACAAGACGAACACACAGTGTGGTTGGGCCAGAGCACGTGAGCATATTGTCCATTTTGAGGAGCTGATACAACGGCTGGTGTCACATAGACCATGGCATTCTTCTAGCGATCTCTTCTTTTCACATCTACTACGGGGTCTCGTGCACGTTCACAGACGCGCGAGTTGCGAACGAGGCGTCCAGATCCGTGTCGCGCTGTTCGGAGCGGCGTCGAATGCCCGGTGCGCGCTTCGTTTCTCTTGCCCTGCTACTGCTGTTCTGGCTGATGAGGTGGCTATTGTCGCTGTCAATAGAGCTGCTCGCGTCCGACGAAGGCTGCCGGGCCTGCTCATGCTGCTGCGAGAGCGCAAACCGATGGTCGCGCGAGAGGCAGACGAAGGGCGACCGCGGCGAGCCGACCACGTCGATGGAGAGCGTCGGGATGAGCGCGTTTCGCCGACGCACGATGCGTCGCGACGAGAAGCGCTCGCTGAACTGCACTGCGTTCGCGTCGGCTTGTGGGTTTGCCTGTGAGGCCGTCGACATCATCGCCGTCTGGCTGGAGGCGCTGGTGGTGGTGGTGCGTCGTGGAGGGGAGTCTGGAATGTGGAAGCCCATGATGCGTGCGCTTGGCGTGTAACCTGCGAGAAGGTTGGCTGGAGATTGGTATTTCGACGTGGGCAGGCAGCAGCGTGGCAAGACTGGCTGTGTGAAATGGGGAATGAACCTGGTCAAACGAAAGGCGGGCTCTTGGAGAAAGGACGACGAGATGTTGTGTCAGTGAGAGACTGGGGAGTGGCTGACTGACTGAGGCTCTACCGCTCGTGGAAGAGCATGCGTTGGGACACGCACCTGCACGGCTCGATAATCTTCTTATACAGTCAAGAACGAGTCTGCTGTGGCTCCTGTCCACGACCTCCAGCTGCTTGCATGTTGCAGCAAACATCATGTGGCACCAACTGCTTGGGTTACGCTTTCTCTCTTGCACCCTTTTGTACTCGATAAAGTACGAAGTACGTTACACTCGACAAAGTACGAAATACGGCGGATACACCGCGTGTCAAGTCGATAAGCTTGCATTAAACGAAACAACAGCAGGCAGGCAGCGAAGATGCTGCCGCGTAATGGAGGCACAAAGGGCCACAGCCACGCGGGCCCGCGTCTCGACTCGCGCAAAATCATCCTCGGTGTCCTCGCGCTCGTATTCGTGGCCTACTTTGCGGTCGTCAACATGTATTTCTCGCTGCCCAGCACATCCAGCAACGCGATCGTAACCAATGGCGCTGCTCAGGAGAACAAGTACGAGCATGTCGCCGCCACTCTTGCTGTTGAGGAAGAAGAACAGGAAGCGACGACGCAGCCGCCAGTGAAGACCGCGACGCCAAAGCCCAGTGAGCACAAGTGGGTGCGCAACCCGGACCGCCAGTACGTCTGGCTCGACGTGGCGATCGACGACGTGTTCATTGGCCGCGTCACGGCCGAGGTGCGTTCTGTATAAGCCAGTGGTGTCATGATTTGAATAATGCAGTGGGACTTATATTGTACCTGTGTATGTGGTGGCGATGCGCAGCTGTACACGGACATGGTGCCCAAGACGGCCGAGAACTTCCGCGTGCTCACGACGGGCGAGAAGGGTCCCGACTACTCGTTCAAGAACAGCGTCTGCCACCGCATCCTCCACGGCTTCATCGTCCAGTGCGGCGACTTCACGACGGGCAAAGGCTACGGTGGCCGCAGCATCTACGGCGGCAAGTTCGACGACGAGCCCAATGGCCTGCGCCTTACGCACTCGAAGCGCTACATCCTGCAGATGGCCAACTCGGGGCCCAACACGAACGGCAGCCAGTTCTGCTTCATGCTCGGCCCGGCGCCGCACCTCAACGGCCGCCACGTCGTCTTTGGCGAAGTCGTCGACGGCTTTGAAGTTGTGGACAAGATGGAGCAGGCCGGCGTCCAGGCCGACGGCATTGCGCTGCAGCACAAGGTGCAGTTCCTCGACGGCGGCGAGTACCTGTAAGGGGCCAAGGTCTCAGGTAATGTTACCAAGTCTCTGTTGTATTCAAATATGAAAACGAGCAGCTCAGTTGGTGGCGTAGTATGTAGCTGCTCGTCGTGATGTCACTGTCGAGTGAATACAAATGGACAGAAAGACAAAGCCACAGGCTGGATTATGTATGTACGTCAAGGCGTTGTCTATTGTGTTGAAATCCATGCTGGTTGTGAATCTAGGAGAGATGCCCCATCTTCTCTGCAAAGTCGCGATATTGGCGCAGCGAATGCGGCGTCGAGCCTGGTGCGATGCCGTCGAGTGCGGCTTCAAAGTGCCGCATCTGCACAGCTTCTGCAAAGATCGACTCGCGCAGCGCCTGGAGTGCACCTTCACGGCAGACGTTCTGTACAGCAACACAGCATCAATGTCAGTAAGAAACAGTTGACCACCTCATGTGGACACTGAGCTCTTAGGTTCACACGCACCTCCAGTTCGGCGCCGCTGAAGAAGGACGTCTTGGCGGCGATCGCAGCCAAGTCGACGTCGCTCGCGAGCTGCATGGGCTTGGAGTGGATCTCCAAGATCTTGAGCCGGTCGGCCTCCTCTGGCAGGTCGACGTACAAGATGCGGTCAAAGCGGCCGGGACGCAGCAGCGCCGCATCGATGCAGTCTGGTCGGTTCGTCGCGCCGATCACCAAGAGTCCTAACATCGTTGTCGTAATAACAATCCGACCATTTTCGAAAATTGTCATTAGAAATTGGTTTTTGATATGGGAAAATTGTCGGATCAATTTCTGCAACACTGTAGGGAATATAGCAAAACGTACCGTCAGCAGACTCGACACCGTCCATCTCGTTGAGCATCGTGGACATGACGCGCATGACCGAGCTCGAGCCGGAGCTCGCGTCGCTCGAGCCGTCGAACTGGCGCTTGGCAACGAGCACGTCGATCTCGTCAAAGAACACGATCGCCGGGAGTGCAGCGCGCGCGTCACGGAACACTTGGCGCACAGCGGCTTCAGCGTCGCCAAAGAACGGCGAGAAGACTTTCGCAGCTGAGAGCGTGAGGAACGTCGCGCCACTCGAGTGCGCCGCAGCGCGCACGATCGTGCTCTTGCTGCAGCCCGGCGGGCCGTAGAGCAAGATCCCACGCGGTGGCTTGACGCCCAGCCGCGTGAACGTCTGCGGGTACTTGATGGGCCACTCGAGCGCCTGCTGCAGCGCCAGCTTCGTGTCGTCCTGGCCACCAATGCTGTCCCATCCGAGGCGCTCAAAGTCTTTCCTGTAAGCACAATAATAAAAAGCAACAAACTTAGCCATCACAGCCCAATCAACACTTATCAGGTACAGAAAGCGTCACGTACGAGAAGCCTGTGGCGCCACGGAGCGAGGACGCGATGATCACCTGCATGGCCTGCTCAAAGTCCGCCAGCGTCACCTCAAACGCGTCCAGGTCGGCTTCATCTTCTCTGCTGTCCTCGCCAATCGGATCCAACAGCGTCGCGTACTGGAGTTCGCCGTCTTGTTCGATGACTTCAGGACCATTCTTTAATAGAAACGAGAAGAACCGAGCCGTTGTCCTCTCACCACTGTTGCCAGTATCACCACCAACGCTCTGCTGATTCTGCTGTTGTTGTTTCGCTACAAACCACAATGGGATCGCAATCGGGTTCGCCTGCCACGCGTTGCCCGCGACCACGGCCGAGAAGTTGGCGTTGTAGAGCGGTTTGCTATGGCGCTTCCACTCGGTCCACCACTCGTCGAGCTCGCGGTCGCGCGTCATCGCCACGAACTGGCGCGTCGTCGCGACTGCGAGCGCCTCACGACAGAGCGCAGCGATATCGGCGCCCACGTAGCCGATTGACTTGCGTGCCAGCGTATCGTAAAACCCCTCCTTGTCACTGCTAGCGCCACCGATCGGCATCTCCTGCGTGTTCATCTGGAAGATCTTCTTGCGCGCTTGTGTGTTTGGTGGTGCGAGAAACAACTCTCTGTCAAAGCGTCCAGGGCGTCGCAGCGCAGCGTCGATCGAGTTGGGGAGGTTCGTGGCGCCCACGACGACCACGTGGCCACGCGCCTGCATGTCGACACCGTCCAGCAGCGTGAGCAGCTGCGCGACCACGCGGCTGTGTGCTGACGCGCCGCCGCTGGCCTCGCGCTTGGGACACAGCGCATCGAGCTCGTCGATGAAGATCACGCCCGCGCCCTTCGAGCGGCGCGCAAACTCGGACGCATCTGCAAAAATCCTACGCAGTGCGGTCTCGGCGTCGCCCACGCCGCTCGTCATGATCTCTGCGCCGTTGATGATCTGGAGATTGAGCGGCACGAGCGCGCTGCACTGGTGCACAACGGCGCGCACGAGCAGTGTTTTGCCGACGCCAGGAGGCCCGCAGAGTAGTAGACCCTTGGGAAACTCGATGCCGCAGCGCTCACCGAGCTCAGCATTCTCCACAGGAAGAAGAATCATGTCACGTAAGGCTGTCTGTTCTTTCTCAAGGCCTCCGATCTTTGGAGGAGGCGCGTCGCTGTCGTGGTGGCTGGGCTTTGTTGACGAGATCTCGTCATCGTCTTCATGCTCGTCGTCATCGCTTATGGTGAGCGTGACGCGGGTGTTGGGCGTGATGCGTGAGAAATCTGCCTCTGGATACACGGACACGACTCGGAACTCGACCACCTGGTCGCCATCACCACCACTGGGTACTGGTAGCTGCACGACTGCGTTACAACGCAGCAGGAAGTGGTGCTGCAGCGTCTCCTGCAGCACCTGGCGGTACTCGTAGCTCCGGAGCCACTCGCGAATCTGCTTGCGCGGTGGTTGGTCAGCACTGCCACCATTTCGCTCTTTGCCAGTGTCGCCCAGTTCGAGCGTGACCGCGACGGCGTTGCGCAGCTTGGTCTTTGGGATCCACTGCACGTCGCTGCACTTTGCTCCACCAATATACCCAGCGTCTTCACCACCCAGTTCTCTATACAAAGCAGGTCGAGCTGCCAGTCGCACGCAGCCGTCAACGCGCAGTAGTCCACGGAAGCAATCGTTGTTGTCCTTCGCCTGGTCGTCGTGCGCCAGTGCTGCGCGACAGAGGAAGAGCGTGTCGCGGTTATTGCTGCTACTGTCGTCATGATCGCTGGCGCGCACCACCACGTACTGGCTCATGTGCTGCGGACGCGCGCGGATGCGGCTTGCAGGCAGACGGCAGCGCGTCGTGAAGCGGTCGAGCCGCGCGGACACAGAAGCAGCGGCATATCCGACCGGCATCGTGCCAATTGAGCCAATTGAGCCAATTGAGCCAATTGAGCAGCTCATCATGGGTGGTTGAGTTAATCCTTTCATATTGCATATTCATACATACTATGATTTAACACAGGTAGCATATTGGTCTCCTCTCCCCTTTTTACACCAATCAGGCGCTCTCGATCTGTGTTTAACCATTTATTTCAGCCAATAATAAAATCGTATTCACCCAACCGCACAACAAAGGGGCTTTTCCAGTCAACGGCCAGCATTTGCAGAGAAGAGCTGATAGAAGAGCAAGTCAAGATGCGCGCCGCCGCCTCGTTCCTGACGCGCCGCCTGAAGGCCAGCGCCGCGGCCCAGAACGCCAAGCGGGGCATGGCCTCGGGCTCCCATGGCCATGGCCACGGCAAGGAGTACCCATTCGGCATGCACTTCCACGTCAGCCCCGTGCACAAGAACCTCGCGCTCGCCTACGGCACGATGCTCTGGCTCTGGGTCTTCTACCGAGCAAAAGAGGACGGCCGCGTCGTCTTGGTACGTTGCTGCGTCTGTATGTGTGTATATATGTGTATGGCTAGCCCTATACGAAGGGGGGGTGTCGTTATGGAGCACTTGTTATGATCCTCGTTTCCGGTGGTCTCTTTATTATTTTATTCTGACGGTGCTGATATCGTTATTATTATTGTGTAGGGACTGGAGCACCCATGGGATCACGGCCACAGCGACCACCACGATGCGGACCACGGCGCGAGCCACCACGGAGCGATCCAGTACGCGCGCGCGGAGATCGGCGAGCGACCTTCGCTCGTGCAGGCCGAGGAAGAAGAGGACGACGAATAAATGCAGAGCCACCACAATTATACGGGAGCTTCTGGGGAGAACGACAGGTGCGAGGGAACGCGAAGCTCTCTGGGGCCCGATGGAGACGGGCGACGCTTCCATTACGAGCGGATCCCGAGTCTTATCACCATCGATCGTGTGTGTTGAGAGAGAGAGTGGCCCTCCAGTTGGCCTCTCAAGAGCTCCCCATTCTTCAATACAAAAAGCCAATTATTCACATAATAATGATGTCGGGCACTCTCTTATCCGGAGTTGGTTAATAATTAATGACTGTGTGCTATTATTTATTATCCCTCAGCTAGGTCTGCGTGATGTTCTTGCCGGCGACGCAGTCCCCGGAGAGATGGTAGAGCTGGTCGATCTGCCTCTTGAAGAACTTTTGGGCCTCGGCGCGCTTGACCTTGAACGTGGGCGTGAGCAGCTCGTTCTCGACCGAGAGCAGCTCGTGGTGCAAATAAATCTGCCGCACGCGCTCAAAGCCCGCGAGCTTGGCCTTGGCGCCGGCGTCGTCGATCTCCTGCTGCACGAGCTTCTTGAGGATGGGCTGGTCGCAGAGCTCGAGCATCGAGAGGTTCGGGTCTGAGAGTCCCTGCACAGCCGCGAGCTTCTTGAGCGCGAGCTCGTCCGGCACGACGATGGCCACGAGATGGGAGTGGAAGCTGTCACCCGTGACGAAGAGCTGCGCGACGCTGGCGCACATGCTGAGCGCGATCTCGACCTTCTCGGGCGCCACGTACTCGCCCTGGGACAGCTTAAAGATGTTCTTCTTGCGGTCGACGATCTTGAGCTGGCCCAGCGGCGACCAGAGCCCAATGTCCCCCGTGTGCAGCCAGCCCTCGGCGTCAAAGGCCTCGGCTGTCTTCTCCGGCTGCTTGTAGTACCCTCGGAAGAGCGACGGCCCTCGGATGCAGATCTCACCACGGCCCAGACACGGCAGCTTCTCGTCGCCATGCTCGCGGTCCGTCACGTTGTAGTTCATGTCGGGCACGGACGTGAGCTTCATCTCGACGGCCGTGCTCGGGCCGCCAATGTACCCGGCCGAGCGGTCCGACAAGGCGGATACCGACGTCCCCGAGCACGTCTCGGTCTGGCCGTAGCCTTCGAGCACGCGCGTCATAAAGACCACGCGGCAGAAGTTGAGCACGTCCGGGGACAGCGGCGCCGAGCCGGAGAACATGAGCTTGCACTTGTCGAGACCCAGGGACGCGGTGATCTTCTTAAAGAACAGCCGGTCCCAGAATGCGTGCCGGACGACGCCAAACTTTGTAAAGCGCTTGACTTTGATCGAGAGTGCGGTCGTGAAGAGGTAGGACGGAACCCTGGGCGCGGCCGCCATCCTGGCCGTGATCTGGTCGTAGATGCGGTTGAGCAGCCGCGGGACGCCGCAGAAGAGCGTCGGCCGCAGCGCGCGCAGGTCGTCGAGGATCTTGAGCGGGTTGTTCTGCGAGAAGCCCACGCGGCCGCCCTTGTTCAGCACGCCCACCTGGGCCGCGCGCTCGTAGATGTGCGCGAGCGGCAGGTAGCACAGGTGCACCGTGTCTGTGGAGAATGCGAGGCCGCCAGACTTGAGAAAGTCGAAGGTCCCCGCACAGCTCGACATGAAGTTGCTGTGCGTGAGCTCCACGCCCTTGGGCTCGCCCGTCGTGCCACTCGTGTACATGAGCGTCGCGACGCTACTCGCAGCTGGCGGCACGGGCGGCATCAGGTTCGCTTGGCCCTCGCTCTCAATGGCGCTAAAGTGGAACACGTTGAGCTCTGCAGCCGTGGCGGCGCTCTCGGCCTCGTCGTCGCTGGCGCCGCAGATCACGACGTTCTTCAGGTGCGGACACTTGGCTCGGAGCTATAGATGTTGGAAATTGTTGGACACCAGAGTTCGTCGAAGTCAGTATAGGTAAGTGGGCTTGGGCGGACCGAAGCTAGACTCGGCTAGCCGAGCCATACCGTACCAGGATGAGCTTCTTGAGTTCCGTGGCGGTGCAGATGATAGTCGCGAGCTCGGTCTGGTTGAGGATGTACTCGGTCGACTCGGCGCCCAGTGTGTCGTAGAGCGCAACGACGACCGTGCTGAACATGTAGGCGGCCTGCTCGGCCACGATCCAGTCGAGCGAGTTCTTCATATAGATCGCCACCATGCGACTCGAGCCGCCATCGCCACCCTCGCCAGCGGCCGGCATGAGCTCGCGGTGCATTAGTCCCGAGCCAAAGTGCGAGACGCGCGAGTAGATCTGAGGCCAGACTTGTTAATTAGAATAGAGAAAATCTGGCTAGCCTAACAAGAAAACCCAGCCAATCAACGTACGTGCTTGTAGGTGAACCAGACGTAGTCTTGGGCCTCGCCGTCGACGATGGGCCTGTAGCCCAGGCACGGGAAATCTTTGAATTCCTGGGCGCTGTTCTGGAAATTGTGGAACGAGCTCTCGGCCTCTGGGAGCGTGAGGCCAACGAATAGTTTGCTGGGGTTCTCAGGGTCAGCTGGGATCGGATTCCACGCCTCGTGCATCGCGCGGTGCACGGGGCCATGCCCAGGGCGCTCGGTGCCTTGGAGCACGCGCGAGAAGCCGATCGGGGCGGTCGCCATGTTAACTTAGCTCACTATTAGGATCACGCTCTGAATTTCTCGAGCCTGTGTGGGTCTTGAAGCCACTGAGGTGTCTGTCGATGGAGAACTGGACTGGGCTCTTCATGGCGAGGACCTGGTGACCAGAACACCCAGCAGCAGCAGCAGCGCAGTTAAATATATAGCTCACCTCGTTTGACAAGCGTCGAAGGAGATTTATTCTGAGCCTGCATGGCGTATTTTTGTACCACGCTGCGAGCCTGAGAGCTTGACACTTTCAGCGCAACAATGGTGATCTTCAGTTCTGAGGTGGAGCACATTTGGTATGAGTTAGCTTCTATTGTGGATGAGTTGGCTTCACTGGTGGCGTTAGTCTATATGATGGGTCAATTGGATATATGGACAAGTTGACACCGCAATTAGCCCTTGGTCGGCTTCTTCTCCTTTGAGTCGATGGTCATTGTGATCGGCCCGTCGTTCACCTACGAAATACAAACATGGGTACATTTGTTTTGTAAACCAAATGAGTCAGTCTGTTAATTGCGAGGAGCTCATTACGAGAGTCCCAATGGATACACAGCCACCACATAAATACAAGCCACGCACCAGAGAGACCTCCATGTAGGCGCCAAAGACGCCCTCGGCCACTTTCTCGCGCGAGTGGGCGGCGCGCACGCGGTCGCAGAACTTGTCAAAGAATTCCTTCGCTGGTCCAGGCGCCACTGTTAATATATAGACACGCACAGAGAAGCACACGGCATCCACGTGGTTAGATAGACCCATAGTATCAGCTTTCTATATGAGCTATCGGGGCTCTTAGCAGCTCTGTAACGAACGTACTGGAGAGGTGGAAGTCGGGCTTGTTGCCGGAGAAGTAGCCGTGCAGCGTGAACTGGCTCACGAGCAGCACTTCCAGGCCGTTCGAGAGCACCGACGTCTTCCACGGCGTGTCCTTGGGGTCCGGCCAAATGCGGCAGTTCTATTACAGAGATGATCGTGATCACAGGAGCGCGCGTGAGTGAGCACAAATGGATGGGGATAAGTCAACGAGAGCGCGACGCAACGCAACGCACCAGCAGACGACGGCAGCAGAACTCGGCGTCCTCCTCCGTGTCGTTGCGCTCGATGCCCACGAGGCAGAGCAACCCTTTGCCGATATGCCCGACGACCTCGCCCTCGACGCGCACGCTGGCGCTCGTCACGCGCTGCATCACTACGCGCATGTTGCTTGGTGGTGTCGGCGAAAATGGAGAGTGCAATTGACCATCACAACAAAAAATGATGCTATTTACCATATACCTTTTTAAGATGGATAGTAGTAATCTGAACACATAGTGGCACCGATTAGGATTGGTTTTACACTCACATAAACCTGTTAATGACCAATACCCATCGTATAAGGTGGAATGAATATTTATGTGGTCCACATTTTGGCGCCAACTGCCAAAAAAACGGCTCTCACTTTCAATTTCGCAACATGGCGACTGCAATCGCAGTGGCGACGATGAAGACGACGCGACAAGTGCTGCTCTACGGCACGTCCGCGAACCCGCTGACGGGGCTGCAGGGCCACATGGGCGCGGTCGCGTACTGCCGCCAGTTCGTGGACGAAGTGTGGATCCTGCCCGTGTACCAGCACATCTACTCGTCCAAGCGGCAGCTGGCACCATTTCACCACCGCGTCAACATGTGCAAGCTCGCCATAAAGGTGCTGCCGACAGACCAAGGTGCGTTGTCTTGTGTAAGTGCGTTTATGGTCATCTTAAACTCAATATACGGTTGGCATTGCTGCTGTTGCTGTTGTGTGGCCAGGAGCTCGTGTGGAGGTGAAGGAGTGCGAGCATGAGCTCTTCGTGCACCTCGCCGCGCAGACGGACAAACCAGAGGAGCTTCGCATTGGGAGCATCGATCTGATCAAGTTCCTGCTGGAGAAGCACCCAAACACGTCCTTTACGATGCTGCTTGGGGCGGACACGTACGCAGATTTGCGCGCGGGCAAGTGGAAGAACGGCGAAGAACTCCAGCAGCTCGTGAAGCTCCTGGTCATGGACCGCAAAGGCGTCGACACGCCCTGGCGCCAGAGCGCAGCCAGCAGTGATGGAGAAGAAGCGACGAGTGCTGCTGCATCAGAAGAAGAGCTGCGCGTGCGTTTTATCACGATTCCGAGCCTGAGCGACTTGTCGTCGACCCAAGTGCGCGCCACGAAGGATGTCGACACGCTCAAGAGCTACGTGGGCGTGGACGTCGCAGAGTACATTGTGCAGAACAAGCTCTATGAGTTCGCTGAATAGAGACTGGAGTGCTGTATGGTCCAGTGATAGTAGCTGTTGCAATGCAAGCTGCTGGGTAAGCCCTTGTCAAGGGCGATGCAGAGCATTCATTCCTGTGTGTCTCTTTGGTCTCACCATTTGCTCTTCCCTCATTTCAGCATACCCCGCTTAAACCGATTACTAGAATAAAATGCTGATCAGTATCTTCCAAATAATAACTGACCTGTACAAAATGATACCCTCTCAAAATGATAGAAGTGCTTTATTGCTGCTTTTTTGGCGGGAAAAGATTTTTGCCAACTGACGTTTTGCATTTTCGACCGGTGCCACAACACGGACACATTCCAGGAGGCATGAAGTACCCGCTGCTGCGGCGCTTCCGACTCGCGGAGCTCGATCGCGAGGTGGCGCGCGCGTCCATGCAGATCTGCCACAAGATCGTCATGCAGCAGCTCTACATCTCGCGCGCGGACGTGAGTCGCCAGTGGGTCGTCATCTCCAATCCGTCTGAAGAGGTGCTGCCATTGCGCATTTGCTGCATGTGTAATGGTTCTTGCCACTGGGAACTGATGCGTATGTGTGTGTGTTATCTGACGATTAATGACAGACGATCGACCTCACTGGCTACTCGGTTGCGAGCACGGACGGCAGCAGCATGTTCCCCTTCCCGCGCAAGTACACGCTGCTCGCGGGCGACCAGGTCACGATTTGGTGCTCTCCAGGTATATACCACACGACAACGAGTGTCATGTGACGCAATGTTGTGGTTATTAACACTACTCTCTCTTGCTTTGTACTATAATACAGGCGGCGTAGACCTCGACACGGACAACGTGCTGGAGCCGTATCTCTTCTGGATGCAGCCGGGCGGCTCGCTGCGCAACGCGCCGTTCTTCACGCCCAACACAACCAACGAAGTGCTGCTGCTCGACCCCATGATGACCGAAGGCAAGCAACCGTTCATCTACGACATGTAGGCTTTATTGTGTGTATATATATGGCTCCATTGCTAACCCTCTGTGTGTGACTGCAGTCGCGTCGCTCAAGATCTACGAGGACGGCCGCAAGGAGTTCCGCGTGCTCAACTGCATCTCGCAGCACCCGCAGACTTCGATGCGCTCATCCGTGTACGATTCGCAGTTCTGCGTCGGCTGTCTCTCGCCCCCAGAGCTCCCAGAAAAGAAGAAATGGACCCACAATAACAACAGCAGCAGCAGTAGTACTGAGAGCGACGTGTACGTCTTCTCGCGCTACTGGGACGTCGTGTCGGACAAGTCGCTCTTCGCGCACTTCCTGGGCATCTTCGTGGCGCCGCTGTTCGAGTGCATGCGCGCGCTGCTCATTTATTTACTACTCGCGATCTTCCACGCCCAGCGGTTCCAAGGTGAAGCTCAGGGTTCTTCAAGCACAGCACTGATACTGGGGCTCGCAGGGCCTCAGCTGCGCACCAAGCTCCTGCGGCTCGTGGTGCTCATGACGGCCTGCGATGTGCTCACGCGACGCATCACGCTCTGGATTAAGAGCGGACTGCTGGTCACCGTCATGAGCTTTGCGTCCGTGCTGCTCGACCAGCTCGCGCTCGTGGCGCTCTACACGTCACTCGAGCAGCTCTACCCATCATTAGCCGACGCCTTCCGGTCGCTCTTGAGCTTTGAACTCGGCATCTCGGCGGTCAACATGGCGGCGATCCAGCTGGGCTTCCTCGAGGTCCGCGACCAGTGGCACCCAGCCTTCAAGGAGGTCTCGCGCTGGGACTTCCACTTCCGCTACGCGGTCTTCCTCTGCGGCGTGGGCAAGGAGGCGCTCATCCATTTATTACTGCTGCTGCCGTTCCAGAATCAGGATCAGGATCAGGATCAGGATGAAGCCCTACAGACTCGGACGAGACTGGCGCTTATGTGGAGAATGGTGGCGTACCTGCTCGTGCCGCTCTTTACGATCTCGACCGGGATCGACTTTGTACGCGGCGTCGCGACATTGTTGCATTTGTTGCAGTATCCGTGGCTCAGCATGAAGAAATTGGTTGGTGGAGGTGGCAGTGGGCGAACTGGCGCTGGGAGGGACACGCTGAAGCACTAAAGGTGGGCATTGGGTTAGATAAAAAGATACAATTCATAGACAAATAAGCCACATACAGCACAGCACACGCGCACTCGATGATTGTTAGAAGAAACGTGTAGTAAAAACATGCAAATTGGTTGGTCACGCACGACCCAGAAAAAGCAGCACTTCGCCGCCACTCGAGTCATGTTCTGCGGGTGACGGAGCGAATGAATGAGCTCTGTTGCTTCGTCTGACAGGCTTCGGCTGCTGTTGCTGCTGGTCGCTCCCTCTCTCATTTTAGTGCGCGTGTGTGCGCTTCTCCATCCCCCTTCTCCCTCTCTTCGCCGCCACGGGTCGGTCTCCATTCGCTGCACTGCAAGCATGCCCGTCGCTGTCCTTCCGCCTCCACCATCTTCGTCAAAATCTAAAAGTTCGCGCCCTCAGGTGGCTGCGGTAGGCGTCGGTTCGTTGGCGACGCCATCTCGTTGCGGATCGCCACGAGCACGTTCTCGATGCCAAAGCTGCGGTTCCAGCTGGCGAGCGCCGGGAGTCGTCGCGGGTCCACGCGGCCGTTCTGCGCGTCCACGCAGTTCATGTTGATGCGCGACGTGAACGCAACCTCCGGTGGGTAGTTTGGGTATTGGTCGCCGCAGTGGATACGCAGGCTGTAGATGCGGCCGTCGTGGCACGTCTGGTAGTGGCATAATAGGGACGTTAGGATCATACAACACAATAGAGAGCCTGGTATACATATATATGATATAGAGAGTGACGCAAGCAATGGAACGTACGCCTGCGGGGCCAAGGATCGTGCCGATCCAGTTTGTGAGGAAGATGTCGTCGGCCTGCTCGAGTCCGTACGAGATGCTCATGTCGCCATGGCCCTTCTCGGCGCTCTCGAGCTCTTCCAGGAGCTTGAAGTTACGCGGCACTACGATATATAAGAGCAGCAGCATACCACACAACATATTCATAAGTCAGCATTCGCTTTTACCCTTGACAGGCCACACACACGCGAGCAGCTACAGTAGTTAGTTATCTCACCAACAACCACTTCGGCACCCGACTTGGACATCATAATCTGCAAGAAAAGAGCGCCACAGCACCATGCAAGATCAGTACATACACACACGTGAAGAGTCACCACAACAGGCCTTTCCTTTTCTACCAGTGATGCACTCGAGAGAGAGAGAGAGAGGCGCAAGATGGCTCACAGACAAGCGACCAGTGGTTGCTACCTGCCCGCAAGGCGACGCATGCGCACTCATCCGCGCCTCACACACATGCACCTATGCGTCTCTGACACTACACTGTACATTGTACTGGCCATAGAGATAGATAGACACACACACACACACAGAGACGGAGACGCTGGCGCACCTTGCGTTCTTGACTCTCGCGTTCTTCCTAAAGTGCACACCAAAAGCGAGAGCACCCCCCCTTTGTCCATCTTGCTTTCTTTGTGTGATTTATTTTTGGAAATTGGTTTTGGAAAGTTTGGAAAGAGTTTTGAAATGAAAATGCATCATTTCCTGGCCTCTTAAAATTAGGCGGTTGCCGAAGTGTCATAATCTTCGAGAATAGGCAAATTAGGCGTCTATACAAAGCTACAGTATAACAAATTGACTCAAAAGCTCGTCAAAACGGAATGGTGACAATCGTGGCAAGCTGTTTACAATGCAGTATGATTTGCACCGTGAAGTCGGTCATTGACGAGCGATAGAGATCCTTTTCGTGCTTCAGTATTGAGAAGTCGCTCTCGACGACACTGGAGTTCGGGGAAATCGAAGCCAGATCACCGACGAACTCGACCAAAGCGTTGTACCGACCAGCAATAGCTGTCATCGACCAAGCTGCATTGAATGGCATGCCTGAGTTGCACTTGTCGATGCTTGCTTGTACAGCCTTGTCGTTGCGATAGACAGCCTGAAGTTGTTTGTGCTCAGTGCTGATGTGATCGATTCGCTGCTCTGTCCGGGTGGTGCTTGTCGTCAGGCGGGCTTTCTGTTTGATGGTCATCTTCGACAGTTCACAACTGGGAAGAACGACGAGCTCGTGGGGCAGTACTGGTGGAACGGAGTCATCGCTTGCCTCGCTAGTGCGATCGTGGATGGCGACGATGTTGCCGAATCCTTCAACCAAGTGGAGCATCATGGAGCCAACCACGTTGATGACTCGATCTTGATCAGCAAGTGAGAGGACGTTGTCGTACTGCTCCATGCAAAATACATGTGCGTTTTGAATGAACTCAGCGATGCTTGTCTTTCTCACACACAGCTACCCTTTCTGTACCCAGTCTCGTGTGTTCAATGACGCTTCGTTGTCGACGAGCTCCATTTGGACCATCTGCATCAGTGCTCCGCGAAGATTCGTAAACTGCGCTTCCTGTTGGCTCAAAAGAGTCATCTTGCCTTGAAGGCGCGTAATGACGATCTTGATTTCACTGAGGACCATGCCCACAACATGATTTAGTAGCCACCATCGAGCTATTGGAGGTGCATGCTGCGATATTTGCGTTGCACGCGAGCTATCGAAGTGAGTGCGCACCTCCACTTGACGGTCGGCCAGGAAGGAAGTTGCGTCGTACATCGACAACCAGCGCACTTTGGACACAACGGGGCATGTCGCTCGCATTTCACCAATTAGCAGTTGCTGTCGCCGAAGGTGCGCAATCAGGTTTACCAGAACCTTCCAGTACTCGAAATCGTCGAGCTCCTCGTACACGTGCTGCAGGAGACTGTCTGCCTGGTGGAGCAGGCACCAAACGCGATAGAAGCCGGCGAGGTCGGCTTGCTGCATACGGCTGACAATACCCTTAACCTTCCCTGTTATATTCCGAGCGCCGTTGGACATGCAGCCAATCATCTGCTGTTACCAATTGGGACTCAGCACGTCGAGTACTTTTTTCACGAGATCGTACTACGCTATACCCTTGTGGCGACCGATAAACGGAGCGGCAAGGACGTGTAGGTTGTACAGGCAACCTTTCCAAACAAACCACACGCGCATGTTGACGTAAGAGGTGCTGTGACAAGTCGATCCGTCCAGCGCGAAGGAGAATGCCCACACTTTGCGAAATATATAGGACAGCAGCTGCAAGTTGATGGCGCACGCAACGCCCACGTACTGCTGCGTCTTGAGCTTAGACGCGAAGCCCAACACTTGGTGGAGAGTTTTTCTTTGACAGCCACGACAGTTTTTGTGACTTGCTTCAGTCTCATCGCGAGAGCGACAAACTTGACGACGAGATTGAACTGTGCTGGAGTCGGGATGCGAACTTCATACTCGAGCGGCCCGCATAACGTGAACAACGCCAGCACTCTTGCACGGGTCTCGCCATTCGCGTCTTCTGGATGCCATAGAACGTCTCCAATGACAATGTTGACAATTGCAGCGTCGGATTTGTTGATCAATGCCGATGACGAGGGCTGCATGTGCGCGTGCAGCGTGTTTATCAACAGGACGTGGTTCTCGAAAAACGCGGCTTTGGCTGCGGATGACAAGCTCTGGTACGTGGACCACTTCGTCGCGTGCGCTGTGTTGAGGTGGATCTTCTAAACCCTGTTTCAGATAATAAGTCACTTGAAAAATCAAAAATCAGGATGCAATTTTGAAAGCTCGTTTTTGACGTCACTTATGAAGAATTCGTGCCGCGCGATGGTTGGTTAAAAAGACAAATTTCTGCGCTTCCGATTG
>JAASFY010000175.1:0-34103 GCA_023334035.1 Globisporangium okanoganense | reverse complement strand
TTTTATGTATGATGACCCAATCACCCATACGATCACCCAAAATAAATTACTCAAATGCCGGAATTGACAAGACCCGTCGAATGGTATGTTGCACATCTCTTTATTCGTTCTTAAGGAGCGGGGAATACCCCAACTAAACCCTAGCACATGCCACATCTGAAGTGGACACTGCGAACTTCCACTAAGTTCGGACTTATAGATGGTGCACAAACCGTAGTTTGGCAGAGTGGTTACTACGGTGTAACTCACTCGTGTACCCCATTATACGGCCTCTCAGCTGCACCACGCACATAATGGCAGTGGACGATGGGCTGACTCCACCATCGACAAAGCCGTGATACATGGCGACGTCGAGATGATCAAGTGGCTCGAGGAGAATTCCGCTCAGGAGCTTCTTTAGTCACGGGACGTCGACATAGCGGCTCCGTGCGGCAGCTTGGATCTGATGGTGTTGCTCCAGGAGAATCGGGGAGCTCGCTTCTCTGAGTACGCGATGTGATGTGCTGTAATAAACAGCCACCTGTACATCATCATTTGGCGGCATGAGAACGGCAGGGACTGTACGACCGCGACGATGGACGGAGCCGTGAGAAGCGACCATCTTGAGGTCGTCAAGTGGCTGCGTGAGACCCGCAGCGAGGAGCGCACGACCGTTGCTTTGGGTGCAGCCGCAGATAATGGCCACTTTTCCGTTATCAAGTGGCTCCATGAGAATCGCACTCTGCACCACTTATGCAATGGACAGCGCCGCCGCACGTAATCCACATGGAAGACTGTACCACACGAGCAATGCAATCTCTTGAACCGCCAACTTCTCTATTTTTATATATTGTCTAAAGTACGATATTGGGTTGTTTAATTTTATACATGGAGTCGATATAAAAAAACCTGCAGTCGATTTAGCAATTCCCCCAAAAAATCGTGACAATCAATTATTGCAATCAACAATTCAAATTGAATTGAAAATTGAATTGCTCCCATTCCTGTCTAGGGGAAAGCCTTGCCTGTCGACATTGACATAAACCCTAACCAGGTGTAACAGTCTTGCCTCAACTATGCTTGTTACGGTTGCATACAAACTCCATACAAATGCACCAGCACTCCTGCAACATTCATGCAACATATAGACCAGCTGAAGTCGCACATTATCATAAGTTTTACAGCATGCAGTTATTGAGCGCAAGCCATCGAGGCGCTGCTGCTGCTGCTCCTGGCCGTAGTGGTTGCGCTATGCCTCGAGGCACGCTTCCAATTACGGCAGTGCACCGTGTGCAGCAGCAATAGCAGCCGCGCTTTTATGCTCTGATTCCTTTGAATTTGCGAGCGTATTATCTGGAGCGTCACGTACAGATGCACTTTGGCAGCCAGCAGCTATGCGCTTCAACACACACCCACTACTTGACTAGTTACACAGAGCAGGAACTGGCTGCTGCTGCGACCAAGCCATATTTGGTATCTGTGTTTGCTCGTGTAGTCGCAAACAGTTTCGTCCTCAGCCATGTCATTTTTTAGGATCACAACCATGCTCAACACATACATTCACATGAGTTTCTGATGTTCAGTACGTTGGATCAAATGCAGCAGTGCAGCAGTGCAGCAGTGCAGCAGTGCACCAATGTTGGAGAACGCTTGCCTACAAGCGTGTGACCTGTGGCTCCACTTCATCAATCAACACACGCTTGTTTGACTAAAAATTGCAAAGACTCCACCCTCTCCACCTGCCTGGACTGCGTGTCGCTCGAGCATTTATGAAATCAACAATCTGGGGGTACTGGAAGGGTTTGGACACAGAATTGCAATTTCGATAAAGATTGTTTGTTGTTTCTGAGTAAAAGTATATGAAATTCCCTTCACGACTACTTCACGGAACTCACTTCGCTGGTCAGCGTACTCTAAAAATCAAGTTTGCGGCTAGTGTTGGTACATCAACGTACTGAATGGTAGGTGCTCTTTAACCAAGTCCGTGAAGATATCGTGGACTGCTGAGATATAATGCAAAGTGATGGATACCGTGGATAAATTCCTCAAATCGCATAATTCACAATCGATTAAAGCTAACAAGTCTCTCGTCGAACTCGTCACAAGACGAATAAAATCTCCTGCAACAGTGTCGTAAGCGCCGGGCTTCAAGTGTCTACGCCGAGAAGGGATCTCAAGTCGCTCAACTGCTTCTCGCGCTGCAGTTCACGGCAACCACAAACGAGCAACTCGTTGTCAGCACGCTCTCTGAGATTTCATGATCTGGTGGGAGATAGACGCGTTCAGCCACTGGCATTGGCAATGCTGGAACTACCGCGTCGCTGGTGCCCATATCTGCTACTGGTGAGGTGACGCGTGCGGATTCGTGGCTGCCTGTGCGCCTCCACGTACCACTCACTTGCCAACCTGCCCTGCAGTCGCAGAGAGAATTCTGGTCTTCCTGGAGCTGGACGTATGTTGGACGCGCTCCACACGACACACTGTCCGCTGACTGGTGCGCGCATCGTCAGAGCCTCTTCGCCTGTGAGCCAATCTGCGTCAGCGGTTCAGACGCGCTTCTTCTCACGATTGCTGACGTGGTGGAGAGGCTCGCGAGCAGCTCTTCTGTGCCAGCCACCGTCGATGGGCGAGCTTGCACTGGGGATGCGACTACAGAGACGATATGAAGCGGCCCTGACGGGGAGCTGCTGTTCTGCGCTTCTCGCTCGCCACGTGGAGTGCCGCTCGGCTGTTGCTCATTCTCTTAATGCGCTGTCAACTCAGTATCGGATGCCCGCATAGAGCACCTCACGCGCTCACCAGTGTCCCGTGAACGCAAGTCAGTCAGGAAAAGGAGCTTCCGCCAACTTGGCCACTCGCTTCTCTTGAGTCATGCGCTGGTCATAATGGCGGGTGTCCAAGTCACGCACGTCAGCACGTTCACACAAGCTCCACTGGGAAAGCGACACGCGATTTGCCGAGAAGCGGTCGTCAGTCCCAGTGTTCGACGCGCTCGTCCGGTGTCACCTCGGTGACGCCATCGTCGTCGTCCTGGATGCTGCGTGCGCACCGGAGCTCTCTGCTCTCTGCTCTCTGCGTCGCTGGTCTCCAGTGAGCTCTGTGCGCCTGTGACTGCGTGCTCTTAGTGGAGCTCCTGGTTGTCGACTCCTCTCGTTTGCAAAGCCGCCGACTGACTGTCCTCACACCAATCGGATGCGTTATCGTTTTCTAAATTAACTGGAGAGCCCAAACAACAGAAAAATTCCCAAAAAGGGGTGCACTATAAAAAACAAAAAGGCAGAAACAAAACCGCTTCCCCCTCAACCAGCAACCGCTTTTACTTTTGGGATCCATTGCTGTACAGTCCCTCTGTCCGCGTCCCACACGAGCGCCACGCGAGACGAAGAGGCTCACTTGCTCATTCATTCGTCCATCCGCGCAACGACCACCGCTCTGCCCTCTCGGAGCAGCTCACGCTCAAGATGTTTGGCTCTGGCGCGCGCAACATCTCCTTCCAGGACCTCTTCGCGCGGCCGCAGCAGGACGCACCCGCCACTGCCCCTGATACGGCGATGCGTCGCGAGCGCCGAGCCTCGCCACGCCGCCATGTCCTGCCAACGTCAGCTCCCAATGAGCATGTTGGGTGTGTGGCCCGTGGCGACGCCGCTATTGGCGGTCGACAACTGCTGCCGTTGCGCATCGGGCAGAAGAGCTCGATCGACTTCATCCTCACGGGGCTGCCTCAAGATCGAGTGGATACCAAGCTCCCGCCGCAGAGACAGATTGCGCAGGTGAAGCGCGAGCCAGCACACTTTGAGGGCGGCGCCACTGCGCACAATGTGAGCTATCACCGCAGTCACCACCTTTCGCATCACGAAAGCGACGAGAGCAGCGACTCGTACGAGGGGTTGCCTGTGCCGCGCGAAGCTCTTCGCCTGCCGTCAATCGTCCCCAACATTTTCATTAACCAGCAGCATGCGTTCCAACAGCATCAAGCGTCCACTGCGGTCGAGTCCCCAGCGGAAGAAACCTCAAGTGGCAAGCGCAAGAAGAAGCGGAAGGCGCGCATCTGCAAGGAGGAGGGCTGCGACAAGTACGTCGTGGACCACGGCCTCTGCATTCGCCACGGGGTACGTTCGCCCAACGTGAAGACCATGTGTTTTAGATGATTCGTGTCATCGCTCACGTTGGCTCTCTTTATCTTGTAACAGGGCGGGAAGCGCTGCAACGTGGAAGACTGCAATTGCCGCGCTCAGAATCGCGGACTGTGTTGGAAACACGGTACGAGTCCCCTTCTTTTATTCGTGAGGATAGCAGCACCTCGTTGATTTAACATGGTTGTGTGTTGGGTATTTTATTTGCTCTCTTTTGTACAGGCGGGTACACAATCTGCAAGATCGAAGGTTGCACGAAGCGCGCCAAGTCGCGCGGCATCTGCTGGTCGCACGGCGGCGGCACACGCTGCAAGTCCGAAGGCTGCAGCAAGATTGCGGTGTCACTGGGGCGCTGCTGGGCGCACGGCGGGGGTATGTGGCTTTGCATTTCGTTGATTAATTGTTATAAATTAGTCTGTGGCTCATCAACCAGAACGCTGTGTGGATTTGCATTTCAGGGAAGCGGTGCTCCGTCGACGGCTGCAAGAAGCCCGCGTCGGAGCGCACGAACAACTACTGCGCCGACCACTTTGGCTGGTTTCAACAGGAAGGCGTGCAGGATGTGTAAGTTGGTAGGCAACCCCTTCGATTCGCCTAACCAACTCAACAAGAAGGGGACAGCTCGGATCTCGTTTTTTTAAAGATGAAAATCACATGTTAGTGTAAATTAGAAAGAGTTTTGGAGGTGTTGAGCGCAATTGGGTACCAAGACGCTGGGTTGCGGCGATGAGGACAAGGAGGCGAAAGACAGAACCAAAAGTCCAGTCGTGCTCGGAATAGCTTTTTTCCTGGCTTGGCTTCTCTCCTTGGTAGTCAGGCACTTCGTACTGTAGGAGAACGCGTGCGCATGGCTTGGAGAAAGACGCAACTCAACCTGCAGAACTTGATAGCAGTTTGTTTTTGGGGTCAGCAAAAACCTGCGAAAGCAGATCTTGCCAGTTGCCCCAAAAGGGGATGGATGGTCCATCATCCTTGGCGAGTGCATAAACGTAAACGAAATCGTCATCTCAGTGGTGCCTCATCCCAACAATATCATATCAAAAGCAAGTGGGAAGAAAGCGAGGACTTGAGCCAAGATGAAGGCAGCAATGGAAACATGCCAGCGCCATTAGCCCATCGCCTCCTTCGTGTGAACAGGTGGGACGGAGTACTCATTCATGAACGTGGGCAAAGAGGGAAAGCCTCACTGAACGGGTTTTTTCTGGGATAAAGCACGACTTGCTGGCAAATGTTTTGATAGTTGGGAGGAGGCTGCGCAAACAGTCCTTCGCTTCATTTTTTCTGTGTTTTGCCTTATTTTTTTATTTTGAGCTGGTTGCCGGATGAGGGGGAAGTGGCCGTGTGTCTTTGTGCTTCCTGTTTCCTAGTGCGGCAATTCTATTTCGTAACGACGATTTGTACATTTTTCACAGGTTTTATCGACCCTAACAAACCCGAGACTGGCAAAATAACAAATCGTTTTGAAAGGGGTATTAATTGAAACCAGAATAAGTTTCACACGACCGTTTCGTCACCACTGACAATTTTTGAAGTTTGAAGTGACGAGCCTCCCTTTCTTTGCACTCAGATGCGATCAACAGTGGAAGGCTCGCTGGGAAGTGGCTTCCCTTCTTCCCTCGTTCAGTATGGGATCGAGCGCTTCTTCCTGTCCTGCGAGCGAGCACTGCTTCGCTCAAGTATGGCTATTTAGTATCGTTTTGCTGCTGAAGAAACGGGCAGTGGCTGGAATCGTCAGGACAGAATAACCGCCGTTCACCAATATTCCCCAGCACCAGTCGTCCCATTTCAACAGGAGGTCTACATGCCAGTCGTTCGGCCTTGCTGTTATAATAGTGTTTTTTTTGGTTTGCTTTACAAGAATCTTAGAGCTATTCGACTGCTCTTCGGTTGACTTTTACTTTTGCATTCGGACACCAAGTTGCTCTCGTCTACTCATGTGTGAATTCGCCTTAGTTATGTATAAAAGTCGGAGAACCTAATCTTTTAGACGACTTGCGACATTTCTAGTATACCAACACTACCAGAAATAGCACGCTCTCAGTGCGTCTGAGAGACGTCCGTTTCAATGTTTTCCTGGGTCGTTTCGCGATGAGGGAGCAGAAAGAAAAACGCGATACAGATCTCCCTCCAACAGCCGTGCGGTGGTATTCGCATAAACGACTAGCAAAACGAAAAAGTTCATCAGTGTTGTCTGTTATAGAATCCTCGTATTTTACATAGCCTCTGATATATGATCAAAAATGGGAGCACGGCTGTTGGAGGGAGATATGTAGTTCCGCAGGTGTCGCTTCACTGCGGGCTTCCTGCCACCACAGACAGACCTTGACAGAGGCACGCTTGAGGCCTACGCGATGGCTTCCAAGACGCGCGTGCTGCTGGAGATCTGCCTGCTCGTGCTCCTGACGCTGCTGGACGCGCGCGACCTGTGGTTCAAGACCCAGTGGCTCGGCGCGAGCGACTCGTTCGCCTTCACCACCTCCGAGACGACGCAGCTCGTCCCTGAGAAACTTACGGCTCATGAGAACTTGGAGACGCGTGTGGCTGGTTGGAGCTCCTTCCTGCAGTCGTGCGAGGGCATTCAGGCGTTCCGCGGCACCACCAGCTTCCTCACCACGCTCCACACGAACTGCGACATCGGCGGCGGCGCCCAGTCCCCAGTTCAGCTGATCGTCACGGGCAACGTCCGCGCCGACTCGATGGCCTGGGCGGCCTGTAGCCTCCTGTACTCGTACCGCCGGCCGCCATTCTGCCGCGAAGAGGTCGTAACCGACTTTTTACGCCGCTACCGACTGCCTGCGCCACGCGTGGCGCGAGAGATGATGGCAGAGCCCAGGTCTTCCGCTGAGCTGGAGCTCCTGAGCCTCTTGGACCTTATCAGCACCAGCATGCCGCTCACGGGCGTGGTCTGCGTCGAGGGCTTCGAGTACAACCAGGACATAAAGTCAACACAGAAATCCCAGATCTTTGGGTGCGCGAGCCCCAACGAGAACCGCAGTGCGTTCGTCGGACTCCACGCGCGTTCGTTCCGCGATTTGCACGCAGACAAGGCCTGGCTCACGCTCGACGACACCACACTGCTGGGCATGCACTTCATTGTGCGCCAGAACTCTGTGAGCTCATTCGACGTCGTCTCGCGTGGCGCGGAGGGCAAACAAGCGATCACGCTTGTCCACACGACGTCCATGAACCTCAGCTGCTTTGGGTTTCTCTTCAACCTCATGGTCGTTCTGGACCTGACGCTCCTGCTGCTCCATGCGACGGGGGCGCTGCACGTGGTTCAGATGGTGATAATGCGACGCAGAGGCTGTCCATTGGACGATTCCAGCCGCAACAGAGACGACAAGAGCGTGTTGAGCCACCAGACTTTGCTCATGAGCTCACTGTACCGCAGCCAGTCGATTGCGTTGCTGACTGTCGCGACTCAGCTCATGGCGTGGATGCTGATCCTCCCGAACGCTGTGATCTGGTCGTGGGGCAGCTCATTAACGGGATCGTGGCACGTGTGCCTCACGATGCTCCGCGTGTGGTCGGTGGTGCTCATCACGTTCCAGAACGCGTGGGACACTCTCGTCTCGCTCAACGAGAAGCAGGCGTACCTGTGGACCAAACTCACGTACATCTCGAGCGCTGAGCTGGCAGCCATCGTGTCGACCGTCCTGTACTTCATGCGCGGGCAGATGGTGTCTGTGGTGGAGCAGAAGCACCTCGTTGACAAACAACGAGTCGTCGACTCGACCAGCTTTGAGCATGTGCATGCTATCAGCAACGCCTATGGCGAGGGACAGGACACGACAGTCGGTGGAACAGTGCGCCTGATCTACAGACCGTTGAGCGAGCTCATCTTCTGGTCCATGCTGCTGATCGTAGTCGTGCTCACACTGCGCTACAGCGTCAACTGCTTCTTCACCAACAAACAGTCAGCTCCGCAAATCGCTCCGACCGCTTCTTCTGGTGGGAAGAGTGACGTGTACGCTCGCTTGCCCATTGAAGAGCTCCTGGACAACCCCATTCGCGCCAAGAGCATCGTTCGAAGCAGCTTGGGCGGCGTGGAGAAGCACGTGGGCAGCGACATTGCGCTCCACGTCTCGCAGCTGCTCGAGCACGGCGTCGTGCTGCAGAAGAACCGCATCTTGCGCACGCGTCGGGGCTTCTTTGGCGTCATCCCCGCCAGTGTACGTACGGATGGGTCCTTGGCGAATGGCTGCGAGTACGCTGGTGATAACGGTGGGAACGACCCACAGCAGCCGCCGCCCTCGCCCGACGGGAAGCGCCGACGCAGTCTCCGCTGGTGAGCAGCCTCAGCTTCAACCACCTTCACTCATGGTTGGAGTGTACGTCCTTGTATTCTTGTATACCCTTTCTAATTCGATATCAACTGTAACCTTATTCAACTACCGATATACCGATAGTTGAATGGTGTGGACCACACAGCCGAGCGATCTGTATTTTGCATTTTCGTTCCCCCTTCCAAACTGAGAAAACGAGCCCGCTTCGTACGAAAGCGGCGGCGCGTTCATCCAGACCACAGTCAGCAGCAGAGAGACAGGATGGAGAGCGAGTGGCACACACTCGGCAAGGTGCAGTACCAGAAGTGGACGGCCTACGACATGGAGTGGAAGGATGAGGTGGAGGACCTGCGCGACTTCATTGCGTGCCCGGCGCCCTTCGGTGGGCCCGTGGCGCTGCTGCGCGACCCCAAGAAGCTCGTGAAGATCGACGCCGGCCGCACGCTCGCGCGCTCGCTGCTCATCTTCAACGCGTGCGGCAAGAAGCTCTGCGAGGTGCCCTGGGCCAAGTACGACGAGAAGGACGCGGCGGGCAAGCCCAACTCGCTCATCAACATGTGCTGGACGGACGAGCTGCGCCTGCTCTGCGTGTTTGAGAACGGCACGTGCGTGTCCTTCAGCATCATGGGCGAGGTCGAGACGCGCTTCGCGATCCTGCCGCCCACGTCCAAGGACAAGATCGTGACCTTCGAGGCCTGGGGCGGCGGCTTCGTGGCGCTCTCGGAGAAGATGGCGCTCATCCAGGTGCTCGACATCGACTCGGTGCGACCGAAAGTGTCGCTGTTGCCGGACTGTGGTCTCTCGGAGGCGAACCCGCCGACGTGCATGGGCATCCTCGAGCCGCGCTTCCTCAAGTCGATCTACCCGGAGGTCTTCCTGGGCACGACGGACCGGTCGCTCGTGATCGTGAGCAAGGAGAGCGGCGTGGCGGACATGAAGCTCCAGGAATCCATCAAGGCGCCCATCTCGGCGCTCGCCGTCGCGCCCAACGGCATGTTCATGGCCGTGTTCTCGCAGGACGGCATCCTCACGGTCATGAACACGATGCTGGACAAGAAGATCCTGTCGTTCGACACGCAGAGCAAGGCGAGTCCGCAGTCCATGTGCTGGTGCGGCGAGGACTCGATTCTGCTCTACTGGCCCAACGGCGGGCTCATTATGGTCGGGCCCTACGGCTCGTGGCTGCGCTTTCCCTATTACCAGCACATCGTGCTCGCGCAGGAGATCGACTGCTGTCGCGTGTTCAGCGCCTCGTCCCACGACATCGTCATCCGCGTGCCCACGTGCGTGGAGAACATCAAGGGCGTGGGCTCCACGGCGCCCGCGGCCATGCTCTTCCAGGCGCTGGACGCCTACGACTCGGGCGATGCCAAGGCCGACGAGCACATCCGGTTTATCCAGAGCGAGAACAAGCTGGAGGAGGCCATCAAGGACTGCGTGGAGGCCGCCGGCAGCGAGTTCGACTACACGTCGCAAACCACGCTGTTGCGCGCGGCCGCCTACGGCAAAGTGTTTGTCGACTCGGCCATGGACTCGTCCTCGGCGGAGGCCGTCGAGAGCACGAACCCTTTGGACGCCGAGCTCTTCGTGGAGATGTGCCGCAAGATCCGCGTGTTGAACGCCCTGCGCGAGCAGAACGTCGGGTTCCCGCTGACCGTGGGCCAGTTCGACCGCCTGAGCCCCGAGGTCGTGATCAGCCGCCTCGTGGCCATGCGCCACCACTTTCTAGCGCTCAAGATCTGCGAGTATATGAAGATCACAACGGACCGCGTGCTGGTGCACTGGGCGTGCGAGAAGGTTAAGGCCGCCGCGTCGTCCAACGCCACGGACGAGGAGCTCGTGGCACTCATCCGCAAGAAACTCAAGAACGCCACGCTCGTGTCGTACGCGGACATTGCCAGCTGCGCCGAGCGCGTGAACCGCCGCCGCCTCGCAACCATGTTTTTGGACCTGGAGGAGAACGCAACGGACCAGGTGCCGCTGCTGCTGTCCATGGGCGAGTTCGAGCTCGCGCTGCGCAAGTCACTCGAGTCCAACAACGCGGACCTGGTCTACATGACGCTCTTCCACCTGGAGCGCACGCTGCCGTCCATGGACGAGTTCCGCTACGTGCTCAACCGCGAGAGCATGTACGCCGAGGCGAGCAACCTCATGCTGCTCTACTACAAGGCCAGCAAGAGCTCGCGTCTGCCCGTGCTCTGGAACGACGTGCAGAGCGCGGAGAACGACATGCTGCTCTCGCTCAAGACCACCGACCTGGACGAGAAGCTCAATGCGCTCAAGGAGGCCGTGACGAAGCTCACGAACGCCAAGATGCCCATCTCCGCCAAGCTCGCCGAGGAGCAGGCCGACCTGCTGCAGGAGCAGAAGAAGCTTGAGGAGAAGCCCGAGAACCTCCGCAAGCGCCAGTTCGTCGGCCTTTCCATCTCGGACACGATGCGGACGATGATCCGCGACAGCAAGTACGAGCCCAAGCTGCTGACGCTCGCGGCCGCGTTCTCCAAGAAGTTCAAGGTGCCCGAGAAGCGCTTCTACCGCGTCAAGATCAAGGCGCTAGCCGAGACGCAGCAGTGGGACGCGCTGCAGAAGTTCTCGATGGAGAAGAAGAACCCACCGTGCGGCTTCAAGGCCTTCGCGGTCGCCTGTCTCGCTGAGGGCGAAAAGCAGCAGGCCGAGGCCTACACGGCGCGCATCACGGCCGTGGATGAGAAGTTCGAGACACTGATTCATCTGGAGATGTACCAGGACGCGCTGCTGCTGGCGATCAAACTCAAGGATCCAGAGAAGCTCACGAGCGTGCGCAATCTGTGCGGCGACGCAGACATCTGCAACCAGGCGGACAAGGCGGCCATGGACCTGGGCTTCGTCTCGTAGACAGGCAACAGGACGTCGTGGTGTTGCAGGTTTGGTTTTTTGACGAGGATGCCTGTTATTGGTGCTGCTGTTTTATTTCGTGTTTCAAGTCACTTATAATTACAACTGCTTTGTGAGTGTGTTGCTTTGGTCAGTCTTCTGGCAGAGACTTTCCTTTTTCAGGTGGACACTTTTGTGTATATTGACAGTCTCTCCTTCGCAGGTGGACACCCACTCCTTCACGTCCCCTTGGGCTTGCTAGGCACGACGCCCTCCATGAGCGGGAAGAGAGCCTTGCCCTCGTGCAGCTGCCTTCGCAATTGCGCGATCTCAAAGGCGTTCGACTGCGCCGGGATCACGTACTCTTTGAAGTCCACGCGCGGCTGCACGAAGTGAAAGAAGCCGCGGCGCGAGCGCATCGTCCCGCGATCGATCACGACGCCATGCTCGAGAAAGAAGGGCGGCCGGATGAACGTCTCGCGCGCGTTTGTCTCCTTGTTGATCGTCTCGGACTCGATCTCCAGCCCACTGCGCACGAGGCAGCGCGCTCGAATGGGCACGTTCAGGAGCTCTTCGAGCGGCACGCGCTTGTACAGTTCAGCATGGTGTTCGAGCGGTGAAACTGGAGTTGGACCGAGCAGCTGGGACGCTGGATGCTGGCTATTGTCTCGTCTCTGCTGGATCGCAGCCACCACCGATATCTTTGTTGCGCCGGCTGTATTCACGCTGTCGCTGACTGAGATCTGCCGCCGGCGCCTGTACCACTGCAAGCCTGCGGCAAAGAACTTGTAGCTCACGAAGCGTAGTACGAGCACGCCGACGATGCAGAGCAGGCTCCAGAGGATGATCGACAGCAGCGGCGCGTAGACGACGGCGAGCACGTCGACGGGCGTGCTGAGGTAGTGGTCATTCTGCTCGTTGAAGGCGTTCGTGAACGCGATCTTCTTGGCGTAGGACGTCAGGTCCTTGTTGCGCTGTTTCTCCATGGCGTACTTGGTGTCCGTGACCGCGAAGAGCGTCTTGCGCTGCACGTAGGACACAACGGCGCCAATGGCGATGATCTCCAGGCTGCTCACGTACGTGTCCTTGGACACGGAGTACGCGAAGGGCTCGTGAAGAACGACCACCAGGTCCCAGGCTTCGTTCACCACGACCAGGATGAGCACCCAGAGCCGCAGACTGGAGAAATAGGCCTGAACCTTGGTCATCTTGGAGCTGGTGCTCCAGGTCCAGATGATCGAGTTGGGCAGGATGATGATCCACGACAGCAGCTGCGTGATGAGCGTCATGATCACGATCGGCCGGCTGCGGTAGAGTGAGCACGTGAATACGGTCTGGTAGTCTTGTGCCAGGTCCTCGCAGTCATCGCCCTGCTTGGCGCGCAGATGCGTCTGCACCAGTGGGATGAACACCAGACGCGCGATCTCGAGCGCGCTCCAGAGGTGCACGAGCATGAGCACCACGTCCACGACGATGACGGTCGTGTAGAGGACGCCCGAGGACGAAAAGTTGGCGACCGTCTTGGGCGTCTGCAGCATCGCGCCCGTGGTCGCGTCCGCCGTGATCGTGAACTCGCTGATGCAGTTCTGTCGCATGGTGTACGTAAACCCCATGACGTTGATCGTGTCCACCGTCAGCCACGCCTTGTCGCGGTGCAGGTACGCGAAGTTCGTTGCATGAATCCCTAGAATAGCACTCTCGAGCACGTTTGGACTGCCGCAGCCGAAGAGAGTCGTGTGGTAGACGCCTGGGCCAGCGGACGCGTAGCCCTCGACGCACGTCATCTGGTGGAGCGGGAAGCTCTTGCTGACGACCAGCAGCAGCGCTAGAAGCTCCGCTTCGGCAGCTGTGTACGGGAGAGCGAGCATGTCTCGCGTGACGACACGGTCTTCGAATCCGTAGCGATGCAGAAAGCCAGTGACCGCATTTGCAGAGCAGAGTGGGGGCTTCCGGTGCTCGTACAGCAGCTTGCACGCCGCCCAGGCCATCGAGTCGGGCCGCACGCTCCCGCTCATGTACAACTCTGGCACAGTCGTCGTGTGTCCCGGCGGCCCAATGCTGCAGTTGGAGCCCAAGACCCCGACAAAGACCATGCCGGTCCCTGCCGTGCGCGCTTCCTCGCATCGCGAGGTGAGCGGGAGCCAACCGGACTGGCGCGGAGTTGCAGCAATGCTCACAGCATCTCGCTGGGTGTCGTCGCTCACGTTTGTCCAGAGCGTCGAGTTGGCTGGATACGCGAACGCAGGCGCGACCACGAGCACGTTCGGGTCCATTGAGCGGGTGGAGATCGCGTAGAAGGAGAAGGTGTCGCGCGGGCCGATCCACGCGATCTTGTAGTAGAGGTCCCGCATGTCGAGTCCGAAGAGGAAGAACACGAGGCCCAGGTCGATCATGAGCGGCAGCGCGTTCTTCAGACGGCGCATCAGCGGCACGAGCTTGGCTCCAGACATCGAGCGGCTCCACTGCCGCACGGGCGGGAACGCTGCGCCTGTCGTCATCGGTCGGGGCATTCGGTGTTAAAGAGGAGGAAACAGGATAATGAATGCCAGGTTGAGAGAGGGAGAAGGTCTGTTTCTGGGCGTCAATCACGCTCCTCATGCGTCTATTTTTGCATTGGTCTCGTACAGCAGCTCGCGCTATTAATAGAAGAGCTACAGGATGATACACGAGCCGTCGAAGTTCAGCAAAGTTCAACGAGTCAATGACCATCACTCTGCGAGATCCCGAAGATCACCTGCTGCGTCCAGAACCCTCTGCAAAGCGATCACCAGGTTTCGGAGGGATTTGAAGGGGGGACTGGCCTCTCGCTCGCTCTTCGAGTGCCACGTCGCGAGCCAAAAGCTCTTTCGCCGGATCGCTCAACCGACCGCAGCAGCAGCAGCCATGGGCGCGATGGACGTACTCAAGAAATGGGACTTTTACAAGAAGATCCCCGAGGTGCGTCTCTCTAGAAGCCTGTGTCGGTCTGTGTACATGTGTGTGTGCGCTCAGCTGGGTGCTGGGCCTTGGCGCTGGGCTTTGGCGTTCTCTCGGCACGTTCTAGAAGATGCTGACAAGTTGTTTCCTTTGTGTACACGCAGGACCTGACGGTGAGCACGCTCCCGGGCGTGAGCCTGTCGATCGCAGGCTGCTTCATCATGTTCATCCTGTTCATCCTCGAGTTCAACAGCTACCTCACGGTGGACTACAAGTACGACATCGTCATGGACGAGGGGCTCGACCAGACCATGCGCATCAATTTTAACATCACGGTGCCGGACCTGCCGTGCGAGTTCGCGAGCGTCGACGTGTCGGACATGACGGGCACGCGCAAGCACAACATGACGAAGAACATCTACAAGATCCGCATCGACCACAAGGGCCGCCACGTGGGCCTCGCGAACGAGGAGCAGCTCCAGCCGCAGTACGCGAACGACGCCGACTACGGTGACCTGCCCGAGTCGGACGCCGTCGTCACGATGCTAGATGAGGACACGTTCGAGCCGTTCCTGAAGGAGCACCACTACGTGGCCGTGGACTACTACGCGCCGTGGTGCATCTGGTGCCAGCGGCTCGAGCCCACGTGGACGCGCGTGGCCAAGACGTTGCCGACGCTGCACTACGGCCAGCGCATGCGCGTGGCGTCGGTCAACTGCCAGGACCACCCGAACCTGTGCATGAAGCAGTTTATCCGCGCGTACCCGTCGATCCTCTTCTACAAGGACGGCGACATCAGCCCCGTGGAAATGTATTTTGGCGACCGCACGACCGAGGCGTTCATTGACAAGTTCAAGCAGCTCTTCTCGGGCGAGACGGACGCCGTGGAGGAGCGTAAGAAGAAGCTGCACGAGCAGGACAAGCAGGAGGCGCAGGCCAAGGGCGTGGCCATCGCGCGCGCCACGGGCCCCGAGGGCTGCCGTCTCTTCGGCCACCTCTACGTCAAGCGCGTCCCTGGCAACTTCCACGTGCACCTGGCCAACCCGGCGTACTCGATGGACCACTCGCTCGTGAACGCAACGCACACGGTGAACGAGCTCTGGTTCGGCGAGCACCTGAGCCCGCGCGAGATCTCGCTCATCCCGCAGAGCGCGCAGCTACAGCTCTACACGCACCGGCTCGAGGGCGAGGAGTTCACGGCGTTCAACAAAAACCACACGTACGTGCACTACATCAAGGTCGTGACCAACGCGTACGTGCAGAAGAGCGGCGAGCCGGTGAACGTGTACAAGTACACGGCGCACAGCAACGAGTACCTCGAGACCGAGGACCTGCCGTCCATCATGTTCCGTTACGACTTGTCGCCCATGTCGGTGCGCATCACAGAGGCCGTCGTGCCGTTCTACCACTTCGTCACGTCGGCCTGCGCGATCATCGGCGGCGTGTTCACGGTCATCGGGATCGTCGACCAGCTCATCCACCAGACGGCGCGCGCCATGAACAAGAAGGTGCTGTAAGAAGACAGAGAGAAAAGGGAAGAGCGCTGCGTGCGACAGGGTTGACGAAGAGCTCTCTCCTATAAAGTAGAAGTGCGAGGCAGATGCGGTGAGTATGGCCACCGTGAGCGAGAGAGAGAGGGAGATGGTGGTCTGCTGGTGTTGTGTCGCATGCTCTATCATGATAATACATGCTCGTCCATCGTTCCCTTGAGTTTCTTCCACACGTTTCATTCGCGCCATAGAGAAAAGAGAAGCGGGATCTTTCGCGATGTCAGATCAGAATCAGCCGTGCCAGCCACTCACATGAATGGGTACAGGGATTCCCTCTCGTTTGTGATCCTCTCTTAACTAATTCATGCTGTGAAATTGTATTTTTCATCAGCTCACCACGATTTTACATCCTTCATTCAGCACGGAAAAGGAAATATCGAGTATTGCCAAATATAATTCCCCTCATAAAATGCTACATGCCAGCTTCCGCGTGTTGCCCACCACCGCCGCCGTTTCCTTTCCCGCTCGTCTTTCGACCGCCGTGAATCAGTCAGTCGCCGTTTGTTCCCTTCTCAGTTGTGAAAGGCAGAGAAGCAAGAGGATGAATATGACGGCGGCGCCCGAGGCCTTCGCGCCGCTGCCGAGCGCGAGTCGCAAGCCCATCAGCATCTGGAGCACGGACTACAACGCCACGGTGGCCAAGGAGGCCGCCATGGGCTGGCAGGGACTCGGCTACGTGCTGGGGCTCAACGCCGCCATGTTCCTCGTGGCCTTCGTGATCTTCCAGCTCTACGCCAAGAGCTCGCGCTTCAGCCTCTTCCGCTTCCGCACATCCGCGCTGCTCTCGGCGCGCCGCGACGCGGCCTTCACGCTCAAGAAGTGGGTCGACCTGCTCTGGCGCACGCCCATCCGCGACACGGACGTCGAGCTCCAGCTCGGTCCCGAGGGCACGTTCTACCTGCTCTATGAGCTCTACATTTGCAAGCTACTCGCCGCGCTCAGCGTCTACGCGTTCATCGTGCTGCTACCGCTCTATCTGAGCATCGGCATGGACAACGCGGCGCTCGACAGTGTCACGGACCCGAACGCGCTGCCGCCGCCTCCTGGTAACGCGTCATCGCCGCTTCTTCCGACAGTAGTCGCGGCCGTATTCCTCCGATCCGTCACGCCATTACCGTCCCCTGCCACTGGAGCCGCATCGCCGCCGCCAGTGCCGGGCGCCGAGGACAAGTGGTGGTCGTTCACGCACGCGACGGTCCGGTCGATCCCGAACCAGTCGCCGTACCTGTGGATCCCCGTGGCCACGTGCTACATCTTCACGATCGCGTTCATGGTGCTCTTCCAGAAGCTTAGCGAGCTCTCGAGCATCCCGAGCGGCTCGTCCCGGCCCGAGCCCGCGCCCCTCGAGTGCGAAGGCGAACATGACGAGCTACTGCAGAAGTCGCCCTCGAAGAAGAAAGCGGACCGCACGCACCTCATCGGCATGCAGCCATCCGAGCTCAGTCTGCGCTCGCTCTTCATTAACCGCGGCCTCCCCAAGACGCTGCGCGAGGAGCGCTTCCTCTACATCATGCAGGAGGTCTTCCCGGGCTACGTCGAGGACGTATCGGTCGTGCTCAACATGGCCGAGTTCCACAAGTTCCAGCGCGCGCGGCGCGACCAAGAGGACAAGCTGCAGCGCGCCAAGATCCTCTTCGAGCGCAAGACGCGCAAGGAGTCCATCTCGTGGTCGCTCTGGCTCTTTCCGGGCAGCATGAAGTTCCCGTACCTGCACCGCATCTTCGAGTGCAGCCCCAAGCCGTTCGCGCAGGAGGAGCGCGACATCCAAACCAAGATCAAAATGCTGCGCGAGGCCGAGGAGGAGTGTCTGCAGCGCCTGCTGCGCCAGAACAACGGTGCCGGCCGCGCATTCATCATCTTCAAGAACCCACGTCTGCGCGCGCGCTTCGTGCGTCGCGTGCGCAACCAGTCGATCATGTCCATCCTCGAGCGCTTCCCCGAGGACGCACTGCCGCGCATGGTGCGCTACGTGCGCGAACTGGGCATCACGCGCTGGCACATGTCGACGGCGCCAGAGCCGGACGACGTGGACTGGAACAGCGTCTCGTTCCCGTTCGTGAAGCGCACGATCGTCGTGGTGCTCGTGAACGTGGCGATCCTCGTCATGCTTTTCGTTTTCACGTCGCCCATCGCCGTGACGTCGGCAATCTCCAACACGCAGTCGTACACGAACGCCGCGAGCTCCGTCTCGGACTTTGTGGCCAGCGTGAGCGACCTCGTGGAGAAATACTCGCCGCAGATGGCCAAGATGATGGTTTCGTACATCCCCACGCTCATCCTCGTGGTCATCAACTCGGTGCTACTCAACGTGCTGCAGAGCGCCGGGCGCATCCAGCCGATCGCCACAGACTCGGCCAAGGAGCGCATGATCCTGCGCACAGCCTCCGTGTACCTGATCTTCAACACGATCTTCGTGCCCAGTCTCGCGTTCGTCTCGATCGACGCCGTGCTGCTGTACCTGAACCGCGACGGCGAGGTGCTCGACATCCTCGGCACGCTCTTCCTGCACAACTCGGGCATCTTCTACGTCTACTACGTGCTGCAGCGGTGCTTCCTAGGCACGGCCGTGAACCTGCTGCGCGTGAGCGAGTACGCCAAGTTCAGCTGGGAGAAGCCGCGCGCCGTGACGCCCCGCGAGCATGTCGAGTCGGTCGAGGCCTGGCCGTTCTTCACGGGCACGCAGATGGCCATCCAGATCAGCATGATCACGATCGTGCTCACGTTCAGCACGGTCGTGCCGCTCATCCTGCCCATCGGCATGCTTTACTTTGGCATGCAGCACGCGATCGACAAGTACTCGCTGCTGCACGTGCGGCCGCGCATCAAGGGCCGTGGTAGCATCGCGCGCACGGCCACGCACGCCACGATTTTCAGTCTGTTGATCTACCAGGGCGCCATGAGCGGCTTCTTCATCGTGCGCGGCACGAAGCTCCAGAGCACGTGCATCCTCGCGCTGCTCATGATCACGTACATCCTCTGCCTCTGGTGGTACATCCGCGACAAGGAGCGCGCGTTCGTGCAGACGACGAAGGGCCACTACCACAAGCTCGAGGACCGCCAGTGCAACCACGCGCATCACAATCTCAAGAAGCAGCCGGCGCCCCAGCCCATCGAGAGCTTGGCGGACGCCGTCGCCGTTGCGATTGCAGTCAAGGAAGAAGAAGATGAAGAGTACGTGGTTCGCATGACGACAGCAGAACTGGAAGTCTCAGCACCTCCGTCCGAAGGCGGCGGGTCCACGGACGAGCCCGAGCCGCCGCAGCCGCAGGAAGACCCTGCGCCCGTGCAGCTCCCAAGCGACGAGGGCCTCGTGCCTCCATCCCCCAAGTTCAGCCTCAAACCGGAGAAAGCGTCGCTGTTGAACGAGACGAGTGCGCTGCTGATGCTCGCGGCCAGACGCGAGGTCGAGACCGCCGACAAGTACGAGGAGGAGAGCGATCTGTACCGCGAGCCGGCGCTGCGCAAGCGCAAGAAGGACCGCATGATGCGCAGCATGGACTCGCGCGACTTCGGCACGAGCTACGGCAGCGTCTGGCGGCACCAGTCCGTGGCGGGTGACGCGCCGAGGTCCTCGACGCTGGCCAGCACGATCCCGGAAGACAAGACGGCATAAAACGTCAGAGGGTCGTTGTTGCAATTAAATTGTTGTTGGATATCACTTCACAATTTCACATGGTTTTGACAAAGCGTACCATAAGTTCGCATTTCAAAAATATTCTATGAACTTATTCAAAATTTGAAGTTAGTCTAGGGTTATGGTTACAACTCAGTATGTTTGACAGCGGCAACCAAAATCGACGCCCTCTTGAAGTTCGCCTGCGCCACGAATCCGTACCTAATATTCGTACTTTGACAAAAACCGACTGCTAAAGTCATCGTGGTGGCATCAGTATTCTCGCAAAGCAGCGTGCCATTCTCACAAAGGAGCGATCAGGAATGAAGCGCGCGCTCCAGACTGCCCGCGCGTTCTCGCAGCAGGCGCTGCGCCAGGAGGCCCCGGCGAGCGGCCGCGGGGTCTCGGGCGCCAGTCGCGCGCCCCCAGCCGCCACCAAGAAGTCGCTGGAGCTCGACGGACGCTCGTACCTGCTGCCGACGCTCACGCTCTCGCGGACGGCGGCGCGCAAACTGGGCGAGGCGCACGTAAACTTCCAGACGCGCGCCCGCAAGACGCCCATCGTGCTGGATCTGCAGCAGGTGTCTAGTGATGGTATGTACAACATGGACATTGTTGGGCTTGGAAATATTTTCACTGGGCTGACTAACTTGCTTATTATTCTTAGGCTCCCCACACGCCCAGCCCATCAAGAAACACGAGCTCCGTGCTGAGATTGAGCAGCTCCAGGTAACAACCGACGGATTAAATTATGTGAAGGTTTGGCAACGACTCACCTGCTGTGAATTTATCATTGTGTTTGTAGAATGTGGGCTTCATTCCGGTGGGCATCACGAACGCCAGCGAAGACGTGAAACAGCTCGCCGCGGCGATGAACTTGCCCTACTTCATCAGCACGCGACTGACTGCAGCGCACCAGTCGACATCCTCTCAGCCCCAGCAGTCTCTCCAAGAAGAAGTTACTCGTTCCACCACCTCAAGCATAACACAGCCCCAAGAACAACAGCAGCACACGACTACGGATACCGCAACAGAAGAAGAATTGACGCCACCCGCCGTATCTGCCAAGTCGGGTCTCGCGCCGATGATCGTGACGTCGTCCGTGCGCTCGGGACAGCAGATCTTTGCGCAGAACCGCTCGCTCGTGGTCCTGGGCAACGTGAACTCGGGCGCCGAGGTGCTCGCCGACGAAGACGTGTTCGTGATGGGGGCGCTCAAGGGCCGCGCGCTGGCGGGCATCGGCGGCAGCGTCTCGGCACGTATCATTTGCCAGAGCTTTGACGCGGAGCTCATCTCCATCGCGCACCACTTCACCACGTGCGACGAGCTGGACGAGCAGAAGCACCGCGAGCTGCGCGTGCACAAGCCCACGATCGTGTCGCTCCAGGACGACAAGCTCTACTTCCAGTCGACTCAGTAAGGATTATTTCATTATTGTTCTCTGCTTAGTGCTACACTACCGTATGTCTCTCATTTCATCTCGCGCTTTCCGGTATCTTCTACATGTCAATAAATAGCCAACTTCACTTTTCCTTAAGATCCTAAAGTCGTGTTGCTACAGTGCTGATGTCTCATTTTCGTCGTCACTGTCGTTGAGACCTTCTTCGTCAATGCGCTCGTTCACAAAGCGTTGCATCTGCTTGAGATACTGGAACGTGCTCTTGCAGTCGAGCGAGCAGAACTGCGGGGCTTGTTGCTGTGGCTCCACTGTGGGCGCGAAGAACAGCTGATCGCAGTTGCGACATCGTCCTTGCGCAGCAGAGCGATGGCTGCGCACCGGCAGTCGCTTAGGAGCAGTGTACGAATTCTGTGCATCACGCGCATGCTTGTCCCTCAGAACCGCTGCGGTGGTCATGCAGCACATTCGCCCGCGCTCCGTCGACGCCTCCAGCTCCTGTAGCATCTTGCTCTTGCGCCACGCATTCGCAGTCACGAACGCCGTGCGGTGCTCTTTGTTCGCTGCCGCAGCTGCTCGTCCGTCTGCTTCGTGTCCGCAGCTCTTTGCGCGCTTCTTGCTCTGTCTCGGCCGCTCTTCGTAAGCTCCCGACTCGGGAGAATACGACGCCGAGCGCACTTTACGACGCGGACGTGCCAACACGCTCTCGCGCACAAAGCGCCAGAGACGCTGCGGAAAGGAGCTGCTCGCGCTGGTGCTGTCGCCAGAAGCAGCGACGCACGCGGCGTCAGCATCGACGACGACGAACGGCTGCTGTTGGTTGTGGTGGCGGGCCTCCCGCTGCTCCTGTAGGACGGTGATCGTAGCTGGATGCATGCTCGTGTTGCTGGTGCTATCGGTATGCTGGTGTTGTTCTGCTGGTGTTGCTATAGGCTCTTGCTCGTACGGCGTCGCCTTCGCAAGTGCGCGTTCGTCTGCATGCCGATTGGGCCTTCTTTCTTCCCCGCGCTGACGCAATCTTGAAGAGAAAGAGCAAAAATGGCTACGAAAAAGAATCGAATTCTTTCCATTCTCGCCACCTTAAACTAGGGCAATTGACAACAGCGATGAACTCGGACCTACTTTAGTGTGGAAAACTGAAGCGACAGGACAAATTGTGAGTGATGGTGCTTCAGTATCGACCACACACATTCTGTCGACACCTGCAATTTATAAGGAAACGTCACGCTGGGCTGTTTACATGATCTGGCGATCCTGTCGCAGGTCTATTCATTTAGGTGGTCCACATAAATTTCACACAGACTCATGGAGGTGGTCCACATAATTTCAGTCAACTCACACACACACCGTTGGCTCTCATTCGACATTCGCGACCCAAGCATGGCGACATTCCACCACACGCTGCGCCGCTTCCTGCGCTCCAACGCAGCGCTCGCCACCGCGCCCGTCGTGTTCTACGCCAGCAGCGAATGCGCGCGTCTTGAGGCGTCCCCTGAGGCCGCGCCAGTTGCCGCTGACGCCGCCCAGCTTCAGACGAAGCCCGTGGAGTTCGTCGGCGTGTTCCTCGCCAAGGACTCGGCCCAGCAGCTCAAGCAGCGCTACCCAGCCAAGTTCGAGACCGCAGAGGACGGGACGCTCTTCCTCGTGCTCAAGTACAACCCAAGCGAGAAGGAGAAGGAGGCCTTTGCGCCGATTCTTGGTGCGGACGCGCACCTTCAGGTCACAGGATACGCTGAGGACCAGACCACCCAAGCGGTACGTGCGTGTTCTTTTTGTATCGGACTGTATAGATGGACACCACGACTGACTATTTTACATGGCGCTTGTTTTATAGGTGCTTGTGGCGGTGACCACGTCCGGTGGCGAGCCGTTGGACTACGACAGCGGCTCCGAGCACGCGCACATCACAATCTCGTCCTCCGACGGTGTGAACGGACTCAACGCCGGCTACTCGAACGTGCTGCTCGAGCGCCTCCGCGCGAGCGACAAGTTGCGTTTCTTGCTGGACGAGCCTTCTGTTGATGACAGTGCTGCTGCTGCGGACTTCCAGACGGAGTGGACGGGCGAGCTGCCGCCGTTCGAATCCAAGTACTTTCCGCTCTACAACTCGTTTCCAGCGTCTGAGGTCAAGATCGTGCGTGCGACCGCCACTGCCTGCGAAGACGCTGCTGCGGATAAGAAGCCACTGGAGCTCAAGGGCACGGTGTGCATCTCGTCGGCGTACGACCCAGAAACAGGCGCGTGCACGGCTGATGGCCAGAAGCCCGAGTGCGGCTTCTGCAAGTTCATGAAGGCTGGCCCGTGTGGTAAGGAGTTCTCGGCCTGGGAGGCGTGCCTCGACCGCTCCAAGAAGAACGGCACGGACTTTATCGAGATGTGCGGCGCGCCAACGCTCGCCCTGCGCGACTGCGTGGACACCAACCCCGAGTACTACAGCGTGCTCAACGACCCGCCGGGCGAGGACGACGAGTAGGTGTCTTCTAGCAGCAGCAACCAGAAGAACAAGAGAACCTCACATGAACAAGAAAGATTTTTAGACGCGTCACTGCATGTCTTGGCTCTCTAATGGTCGGCTGACTCCTTTTTTGAGTGTCCCAACAGCAACAGTTTTACGACGACGAGTCGCACTGAGGTGCCGATTTAGCAGCAGCCCGTTCAAGAAATCCTCAGGTCAGTCATTCGCTCAATGTGCCACTGAGGGACTCACCTACTTGCATGCGCTCACGCTTCTCTCTATCAGATGCGTCTTACGGGAGCGAATACAAGTGAAGAGGCCGACTTCAACGCACAGCCGCGAGCATGGATGCCACTCCCAAGACGCACATCAGCGAAAGCGATCTGCGTGTCAGTGTTGATGAGGAGTCAAGACGAAAGCTTCAGCTGCCGAAAGATGACTGGGCAACGAAGGCCGTGTCGCTCTCCAAGCTCCAGCAGCAACGTCAGCAGGTGCTCAGCAAACAGCATCCGCAACACAAGCCCCAAGCGCCTTCCAGTACGCGGCTCAGCATGAAGGAGTCGATCCTCAAGGACCTGCGGCTGGCCCTACACGAGTCAAACGACTCGCCGTCTCCTCACAAGGCTCAGTCAGTCTCGAAACCGCAGCAGCAGAGCCCAGTCAAGGTCCCCATCGGCACAAAGCGAGTCACGAGCGTGCCAAAGCTCCTACCAAAAGCCCCACACAACAACAACAGGAAGAAGCGCAAGTTGCCAGGGAAAAAGAGCTCAAACCAGTGGACCAGCGTCGTCTCCAGATCGGCCTGGGGCTCGGACGACTCAAGTCAGGAGGATGGCGACAAGGACGTCAACGACGACGAACGACAGGTCAACGCGGGCGTGTACCTTCTGGAGAACACCAAGACGGGCCACTGCTACTTCGGGACGACCTGGGATCTCAAGAACGCGGCCGCACAGAGCTTCTCGGACCTGGCCAGTAATTCCCATCCGCACGTGGCGCTGACCAAGTGCTTCCAGCTCTACGGTCTCGAGGCCAGTGGCATCCGATATCGCGTGCTCGAGCGCGTCGCGCCCCCACCGGCTACGAAAATGCCATCAAATGCGCCGTCACAAAGCACCAGGCGGCCGAATGACAGGCTGCAAACGGGTGGTGGTGACGACGCCTTTGACGTCAAGAAGATGGAGATTCTGCTGCGAAAGCGACTCCACTTCCACACGAAGAAGCGTCTGCGCAAGCGCACTTTGCAGCTCGTGCGGCGTATGATCGTGCTCCCGTATTTGCAACACTACTGGCCGCGCTGGACGCAGCTCACACCAGCTCAGCAGACCTGTGAGCGCGAGGCTGCAGGAACAGAGCTCCAGCGCGTGTATCGTGGTCGACTTGGCAGGAAACGGGCGCTGTCGTATAGGAAAATGCGTGCAGCAGTCCAACTTCAGCGCTTTCTGCGTCTCTGTATTGCGAAATGCGTTCTCGGGCGACGAAAACGCAATAGACTCGAACACGCGAGCGCCAGCACGATTCAAAGAGGTGTACGGGGCTTTCTGAAGAAACGAATGGCCCACAAACGGCGGCTGATGGTCAAGAAATGGATCCAGGCGCGCAGGATCCAGGCTTGTTACCGAGGTCATCGCGGTCGGTGCATTGCAGCTCAACTGGTTCTCTCGCGAACTCAACGCGTAGCCTGCACTCTGATTCAGAAGTCCATGCGAGGGCTTTTAGCTAGAAGAAGAGCGCAGTGTCGACATCAGGAGCTCATCCAATCCACAGCTGCTGTCTGTATCCAGAGGCGATGGCGTGGGGCTCTGGCTCGTGAGGCGTTCATCATTCGAAAATCCGCCACGAGCGAGTACCAGCGTCGACACGAAGCCGCGATGAAGATCCAGAGCATCTACAGACGCTTCCTGGAGTGCAAGCTGCGGCGCGTGGCGTCCGAGTACAGTTTCCAGACGCAGCAGGCCACGGCCATCCGCATGGCCTACAAAAACTACGTGGCCAAGAAGTTTGGCTGGGCCGCCATGACCTTCGCGCTCGAGATGGCCATGGCCACGCGCATCCAACGGTGCGCCCAGCGTTGGATCTTTTTCCACCGCATTCGGCAGCTCGTCCTCAAAGAGCGTCGAGAGCGAGCCGCTCGAGCCATCCAGCGCGTGGCTCGAGGGAAACTCGGACGTCGACAATTCCAGACCCTACAACAGCTGCAGCGTCACATAGCAGCAGCCAAGCGGATCCAAGTGGCGTGGACGTCCCACGAATTTCTCCAGAAGCTCAGGATAACTGTCGTTCGCTGGCGACGTGAGAGCAGCGCCTGTCGAATTCAAGCCACGTATCGAAGTCACCACGCGAGACAGCTGTACCTGGTCGTGCGGACGCGGGCGAGACGCGAACGAGCGGCCATCGCCCTCCAGAGCATGTACAGAAGTCGCAATGCGCAGCGCGAGTGGCGTCGACGACTCGAGTTGCGGAGACTGGGCGCGTGTGGCGACTGCGGCGACGCACTCGCTTCACTATACAGCTTTACCCTCGAACTAGAGCTCTGTACGCAGTGCTGGGACCATGCAAAGCAACGAGGACTGCCGAACGACGTCCACTCGATCGAGACACTCGACGTGGCCACGTACCGTAGACTTAAGCCGCAGCTGGTGGTCGCTCAGCAAGCGTACCGAAGGTATCAGATCGACCTGGCGAAAACCTTCGGACTCTGTCAGTTCTGTGAAAGCAAGGCGGTTCGCAAACACTGCGACGCCTGTGGAACATCCAAACACTTTTGCCACTCGTGTTCTTCTCAGTTCCATCGACTCAAGAAGAACGAGACGCTGGCACTGCACTTGCCGATCTCCATTGAGCACTTTGGCGCTCGCGAACGTGCTGCAACTGTAATCCAAAAGCACTTTCGAAGGTTTCGACAGAGTCGCACGCTGCTGCATATGCGTCTTCGTATTGAGACCGCGGCCGCTGTTCGTATCCAACGGGTTTACGGCTCACACCGCCAGCGCCGCATCACCAGCGCACTGTACGCCGCTCAAATACAGCGGCAGCAGGACGAACTCCGTGCCGCGCTGGCCATCCAGGCGCACTATCGCGGTCACCTCGCTCGCCAATTGCGCCAGCAGCTCGCAACTGAACGGAAGAGCGCGATCTGCATCCAGAAAGCTGCTCGTGGTCGGAAGAGCAGACTGATCGCACAGGAACTGAGACAGCGACGGGATGCTGCGACCACGATTCAGCGTCACTTTCGTGGCATGCGAGCGCGCCAACTGGTGGCTTTGAAGAGGCACGAGCTGCTGCAAAAAAAGCAGCGGCGAGCGGCGATTTGCATCCAGCGGCGAGCTCGTGGGATCCTCGCGCGACAGCTACAGCTTGAGATGGCCAGACAGGCGGCAGCGCTGGTCATTCAGCTGGCTTGGCAGTCATCCAAAGCGCGATGCGAGCTGAAGCGCAGGATCCACGCACGAGACAGGCGCCAGAGAGAGCTCGAAGAAGCCATTCAGCGAGCCAAAGCAGCGCAGAAGGCGGAAATTGAACGACAGGCAGCGACTCGGATCCAGACGTGGACCAGGCAACTGCTGGCAAGGCGTGAGCTTCAGACACGGCGACTGGCTCGTGCTCGCGAGTACCGTGAGAAGCATCGTGACCAGGTCCTCGCTCTGGAGTCCGCGAGCGCCGTTTGCATTCAGAGGATGGCGCGATCCAAATGGCTAACCACTGCTTCACGACACCGACTCGCTGTTCACTGTCGTGCTCGACAGTATCTGAGTCGACGGGTTTTGCACAGGCTTCGTGTGGAGAGGCACGCCGTGCTGGCGATCCAGAGGGCGTTCAGGCATTATCGAGTGAGGCGCAGACTGGAGACACTGGCGACTGGCGCGGCAGATCTGAGTTCGTGGGTGGAGCTCTTCGACGAGGCGAGCGGGTTCGTGTACTACTACAACACGGAGACGATGGAGTCGAGTTGGGAGAAGCCTGGCGACTTTGAGCAGACGACGGCGGCAGCTGATTACCAGGAGGAGCCCGAGTGGCTCGAGTGCTGGGATGAGAACGCCGGCGCGTCGTACTTTTACAACACCAAGACGGGCGAGGCGACGTGGACCACGCCCGAGGAGATAGACGCCGAGGCCTATTACGCTTCTGAGGCTCTGGGTGGGGATAACAACCAGCCACCGGACCCGGGGCAGTACGGTGCTGGTCCTGAGATGGGTGGTGGAGTCATCTTCCGCACACTTCCACCCAAGTCGAAGATGGCCATGTCGAGACGCAGCGGCCTTGACAGCAACAACCAGGTTCCGGATGCCACGTTCCGCACTGCGCCAGCATTCCGCTCGACTCTGGCTGCAGCACCTCAAACCGGTGGCTGGGGCGACAACCAGGACGCAAACGCAGTCGATCCTCAATTGTATGAGTACACACTGGACGAGGCGTCGGTGGACACGGATTACGACATCAACTACAAAATTTTCATGACCCAACTAGAGCGCGACACTCAGCAGCAGCAACAACATGAGGACGATAATGTCCACGAGGACGGGCCTGACGACCAGCAAGAGCGTCAGCAACAACAACATCAGCACAACCAGGCAGAATAGAGCGATCGATACCAGTTGGAAGAGGAAATCTGTCGAATAGAACATATCAAATTGAAGCCAAATCGTCAGTCCGATTCACAAAGTGGAGATGATTGGTTACCTCTTAAAAGAGCGACGAGCCCGAGTAGTTGGAGTTCTGCTGGCCAGGCTGGAGCGAGTGGGCCGCCTGGCTGGCGATCATGGATGCGTGGCTGCGCTGCTGCATCTCGCGCTCCCTCGTAAGCTGCGTGCGCTGACGCGCCGCCTCGACGTTGCGCTCCACTTCGTCCTCCGCGTCCTTTGCGAAGTTGAAGCCGCAGGAAACGCAGAACTTGGCCGCGTACTTGCACTCGACGCCGCACGTCTTGCAATCCTTGCTCGCAGGAAGCACAGACGAGTGGGACGACGAGAGTGGTATTGGGGCTGGCAGAGCCACGCCGGACGCCGACGGGTTGTACGGCACAGACACGGCGGATGGAACGAACGTGGACGCTGGCGTGTACGTAGGCGGTGGGACGGACGAGACCGGCACTTGGACCTTCGTGCCGCACTGCAGACAGAACTTTTGTGCCAGCTTGAGCGGTCGACTGCAGCCCACGCACGCTAATGAGACATTAGCAGAAGCAGATGGCGCTGAGTAGAATGACGAAGACGACGTCAGCGAGGAGACCGAGCCAACCGACGATAAAGACGAGGTCGAAGATGCTGCTGTGAGTGCTGGTTTCGCAGCCACAGCGGTGCCGCACTTGGGACAGAACTTCTGCGCGGGCTTCAACGCCGCGTGGCAACTCGCGCAGCTGTGATTGGCGAGCGAGGACGAGCTGCCAGAGAAATTCATCGAGGACATCGACGAGCCCAACGCGCTAAGAGACAGCGCTGGCGCAGTCGTGACAGGCGAGCCCTCTCGCTTCGTTCCGCACTGCAAACAGAACTTCTGCGTTGGCTTCAACGCGCTAGAGCACTTGGCGCACGCGTTGCTGCCAGCAGGCACGGACGGCGCAATGAACGACGACGAGCGCGTGACCACCACAGGGACGGTGGTCTGGGTTGAGAGACGCAAGGCCTCGGAACGCAGCTGCTCAGCCTGTTTGCGCGCTTCGAACGCCAGGCGCTCGTTCTCCTCGGCCTTCCGGCGGTTCGCCTCGCGTCGCTCCGTCTCTTCACGCAGACGACGCGCTTCATCGCGCTGCTGCTGCTTCATGCGACGCAGCTCCTCCTGACGATTGAGTTCGCGCTGGGCCGTCTGCGCCTGTTCGCGCAGCCGCTCGGCGTGCAGCTTGGCCTCGATGGCCTGCTTTTCGGCGCTCTCGCGTCGCGTGCGCGCCTGCTCGGCGAGCTGCAGCTGCTCCTGGTGCTTGCGTTCGAGCTCCATGTGCTTGCGCGACTCTTCACGCTCGAGCATCGCGCGCTGCTGGGCTTCGTACTCGGCAATGGCCGTCTGTGCCGACGCGCGCAGGGCTTCCGCTCGCTCGCGGGCGTCGTGAGCAGTACGCTCGGCCTCTTCGCGCTTGCGTACGGCATCCTCCCGCTGACCCTGGATGCGCTGACGCTCGTGGTCCTGCTGATAGACGCGCGCCTGCTCTTCGCGCTGCGCCTGCTCGATGAGCTGCTGCTTCTGCTGCGTCTCGTACTGCGCGATGGCGGCCGCGGCCTCGTAGCGAGCGGCTTCTGCCTGCGCACGCGCCTCGTGGGCTCTGCGCTCCGCCTCTTCGCGGTGGCTGCGTGCTTCCTGCACGTCATAGGAGGACGACGAGGACGAGGACGAGGACGAGGCAGCAGGCTCAGCGGAGGCAGAAAGAGGGGCGCCTGATTTGATAGAGTGAGAGAGAGAGGCGTTAGAAATATACGCAAGGAGAGAGTGGGTAGAGACACGTGGAGAGAACGGAGGGCGAACCGCATTCGGGGCAGAAGCGGCCCGTGAGGTCGGCCGGCAGGTGCGTGCCGCAGTCTCCACAGAAGCCCATGGTCCGTCGTTCCTTCTCGCTTGATCTCCCCAGATTTGAGTTGTGTGACGTCGAAATTGTGACGTCGAAAAATTGTGCCGAAGTACAGTGCATTATTTAATAAATACCTGTTTATCTGAATTATGGTAATTTTAGCAAAATTAATTGTAGTTTGTTGATATACGAGGTATCTGAGTGAGTCTGATTTGATTTCTAAAAAACCTTCCTTCTGTCATGTTCCTCCTGTTGAGGCTGTATTCAAGGTCTGTAGAGAGTCTTCTATTGAAGACACACAATATGCTATTCGATAGTTTTGATGACACCATTCCAGACAGTTGGCGTCATTTCAGCAGTCAGCTTTCACGTCCCGCCAGCTGCTGACTTCCTGAGTGTTGACGAAAACAGCTGGCGAAACGCAAGCAGCGATGGCGTGAACCCGTACATACGAAGTCCATATCAAAGCGCCTGCCAGCTGCCTGCGCAATCAGAAAAAGGACCTTGCGCATCCGTCCTCTCTCTCGGTTGCGCGAGCGCTTTGTGGTGCCTTTGACATTCACATTCAGATCGTTCTAGTTGCTCATGATGAGAATGCAAATCCCAGTCAACACATTGATTGGGAGTGGCGATAGGCAACTAGGCAGATCACTTCGGTTTTCGAATGATCACTTCAAAGTGACCCGCGGACGCAAACATGATGACTTGCAGCCTGTCGCGCGGCATCCCATCTCAGAGCGTAAACCAGATGGGGAGCAGCTTGCCGCATGACGCTACAGCTTTGCATGCACACTGTCACCAACCACAGACCCAAACATCCAGGAACTCTTCGTCACGAGCCAGTTAATACGGTACAATAGCAGCCCAGCAGCTTATTTTGAAGTATAAATTACAGCGGTGGTGTATTACATGAGTGAGGCCCGCCTCTCCATAGCGCCTATCCAGTATTCTTCCTCTACTCGAGCGCCTAAACTTCGCCACCGCAGTGCTCGGCGCAGAGGTTGCCGTTGCGCTCGTACGCGGGCTTCTGGCAGCTGTCCACGAGGCAGCGCTTGCCGCCGCCGTGCGCCCAGCAGAGCCCGTGGGAGACCGCGATCTTGGAGCAGCTCGCGTGCTTGCAGCGTGTGCCGCCGCCGTGCGACCAGCAGATGCCGCGCGACTTGGCGCGCTTCGTGCAGCCCTCGATCGTGCAGCGCGTGTAGCCGCCGTGCTTCCAACACAGGCCGCGGTTCTGGGCCCTGCAGTTGCACTCTTCCACGGAGCACCGCTTGCCGCCCTGAAGATTAATTTAAGGATCAATAAATGCCAACAGCGTCACTTAGTTATGGGAGTAACCACAGCATGGTAAATGAATAATAACTCCAGCTTACCCCGTGGCGGATGCAGAGGCCGCGGTCCACGACGTACTTCTCGCAGCCGTCGGTCTTGCAGATGCGCGCCTTGCGCTTCTTCTTGGGCGGCTGTAGTTGTTGCGTCTGCTGGGACGACGCCTCGTCCAGGCCGCTCTCGCTGCCATTGGAGCTCTTGGGACTCGCGGCCGCTGGGACGGACGCTGCTGGCCGCGGCCGCACGCGCACGAGTGGTGCTGCGGCCGTGAGGGACGGCAGTGAACGGAACGGAGCAGCTGCCCGTGCGTCCGCCGTCGACGGGTTGAGCAGCGACGAGATGGAGACCGGCGTCTGCGGCTGGAGTTGTGTGGGATGATGCCGTGGCAGCGGCGCGCTCTGGTGCTGGTAGTGCTGCTGATACTGTTGCAGCTGGTGCTGTTGTTGGTACTGAATCTGCTGCTGTGGGTGCACCACGTACTGGCGGCCGCCGCTGAGCGAGCCTAGGAGACTCGGCAGCGACGGTAGACTCGCCTGCTGCTGCTGGTGGTGGACCATCGTGGCTGGCTCCTGCTTGATAAAATACGAGTGGACGCTTGGCAGCATGGGCGGGTGAGGGGGCGGCGCCATTTGCGCGAACTTGTGCATCTATTAATAGCTCGTGTGCGGCGCAAAAAGGGAAGTGAGACTGACTGGTTGGCGCTTGCTTGTTTGCTTGTTTGCTTGACTAACAGTTGTCGACTGGAGAACAGCGAGCGAGCGCTTTGAGATTTGACCATGCTGTGCAATCTCCAGACGACCGTCATTGCGCAAGAGAAAAGCCGCTTGTTTCGTATCGTGCCCGCACACCCCTAGTCGCGCTTCATGAAATTTGCAAACAGTCAGTCGAATCAAAAGCAACAAGAAACAAACAAGAAACAAACAAGCTTCCTTCGCTCACTTGCGCACCAACAAAGGAAAGCTGGGCATGCGCACAATTGAGTGCCTCGTGGAGGCGTGATTCCTGCCATCCTACTGGGAAAGCCACAACATAGAACAAAAAACTCACTCAGGAGGCAGACAGTCAAGTCAGCACCGCCAAAGTGACAGAACTTACCCATCATCAATATTTCACTGGTTTGCTTCTCATGTTTGTTTGTGTGCAATTCGCCATAATTTTTGTCCTTATCTGGCAACACTAATATCGTTTCACTTGATTTTAGTAGGTGCTAATTTATGAAGTTCCCAAATGAAAAGAAGCTCACCGCAAAAGCTCGAAATTTCAATAGAAACCCCGCCTGACAACCTTTTGGATTTGCTGATCCCCTCCTTCAACGAGCCGCTAATCAATTTGTTAGCACAATCAGACTCGCGGCTCGTCACTACCGAGCCACCATCCAAAAAGCCCAGTTGTTTTCCGAGACTCAAAGACTTTAACCGCGATTCATCTGTCGTCTGAGCAGCTTGCACCCTGAAGTCCGCCTCCTGCCGATTTCCAAACGAGAAGAAGCTTGTGAGCCGGAGCGAAGAGAAGACCGCTGAGTGGGACTCGAGTGGATAGGCCGACGGACAGACGCGGTGGCGAATCAGAAGGTGCCATGACCAACTGAATGAGCTCCCAAAAATCCAATTTTTGCTTTTATTAACTGGACGCTCAAAACGAGAAAATAATGCGCAATGGAGGCGCCAATTCACAGGTGGCAAAGATGAGCGAAACATCCAGACATGCAGGCAGGGCGAATGCGATTTACAATTTATCCATAATATGCACATCGTTTTCGATTTCAACACTTCTTCAAAAGGCTCATTTTACTGTGAGCAAGTCTGTAAAACAGTGCTCTTGTTGGAAATTGCTGCTGATAGAATCTATAATTTACTGTTTTGGGATAGTATTAGATAATACACGTCGGACATATTATGGACATATTACAAACGAATGATTGCCAGCCTGGCACGCAATTGACACTCGCACGAGCGCCTGTCGACAGATGCCGCCGATGACGGGACTTTTCAGCTGTTGTTGCGCACCTGTTACCAGAGTTTCACCACCGCCAAACGTGCTTTTGAGAGCGCAACTTGCACAACACGTGCAAGTTGCGCTCAGCGAGCGGATCCGAACGGGAACCACCCTGAGCAAGTTGTCGTCACGACCAAGCAAATGAGTGGACAGTGCAGAGTAGGGGGCGAAGCACAGGTCATTGGGTCATGGATACAGATATCAAATTACGCGTGTATGATTTTTTTTTCGTTGCACAACGCAGCGCAACAACTGCGCTGCTCATTCAGCAAAACACCGATCTTTTTTTCTTTTCTCCAATCGATCGCAGCGGCTCACGTTCGGCTCACATAACGGTTTTGATATAGAAATAGAAATTCCTTATGTTATTCATTTCTTAAAATTTAGAAACGTCGACCCGCTGTCATCCCCGAGATGACAGCATCTGTGGCAGTAGCCACCCATAATTCGGTGCTCGTTTCAGTGACAAAAGATACGTATCGGTGACAAAAGATACGCCGAAACAAGCGACCGATTTTTTACGACCAAGAGCAAGTTCACGTGATTGATGCCCAGCATATTTAAATACACTGGATCACGATCTAAAAGCTTCTGCTGGTGGCTCTCCAAAAGGAGATCATCGGTGCAGCGGCCACGCGTTCGCGACACACGAGGACGCTTCGCACGAGTGTCTACCTTCGACACACTTCTGACGACGGCATCCTGAACTTTCTTCTCAACTCCCACTCAACCAACCAACGATTCTTGACCACCAAATAGCTCTGGCACACACAAACGAGACACGAAACGAGATTTCGCACTGGAGCGTGTTGGAACCGGCGATTGGAAAAAAATAATATAATGCAATTATTTTGTCATTTTATTTATTGAATAATTTATTATTGTAAATTCTGAGCAGAAATACTTACTGTATTGGACACAATAATATTGTATTGTTTTCAAAGGTGTTGCTTTTTGAAATGGCTGCGGAGGTTGAATAAACGGTTGGTCGCTTGCTTTTGGGGGATCCACTGGCCTTGACACGTGGCTGGGATTCAGCTTGCTGGGCCAGCTTCACACGCACCACTTCACAACTTCCTCGGTGCCCAGCGAAACAAAGCCAATG
>JAASFY010000174.1:0-34193 GCA_023334035.1 Globisporangium okanoganense | reverse complement strand
TATTCAGCAGCTATCAGTGTAGATTTTACAATCACTCATTTTACCTGCATTTCGTAATCATCCTAATCTTGATTATCTGTATATTGTAATAGTTAAAGGTCCATTTTTTCGGTTTAGTTAATGGGAGGTGTGACTGTATCAAAAATCATTTTCAAATCAATTGTTGTCCTTTCCGTCACTCAAATCACTTTCAAATCATTGTCAAATCAATTATTGTCCATTCTTACTCACTCAAATCAGTTTCTTTCATTTCACCTGGGAGGTCGGACCTCCAAAGAAAAACTATTCACTTCTGAGCTCCCGCATTGTCTTGGGTCTCATATGAGCTCCATTCCAGGTTGTCTTGCGTTATTAAGTACCGTACTCATTTACTATGAGGCTGGCTACAGCACTGCTGCGTTCGCCTGCTCGTCGGCGTGCAGATGGAGCCGCACCTGGTTCGCCAGCTCCGTGAACGTCGAGCACTCGAGTGTGACGAAGAAGAACGCGAGGATGTACTCGGACACGCCGACAACCGTGAGTCCCATGATCGCGAGCCAGCTCCACGGGGACGCCGCCTCCAGGAACACGAGCCGCGCGACGATGATGAAGAGCACGGCCAGGAAGCTGAGCCCCGAGCGGCGCAAGTGGCCCGAGCGCCGCATGATCGCGCGCGCGCGGCCCTGCAGGATCACCTGCTGCACCTCCTGCAGCACCTTGACGCTGTGCGGGAACGAGTTTGCGAGGTACTTGGTGCCTTCCACTTCGTCGCAATGCACGCACGTGGTTGTGAGACACGAGCGCACGTCCCCCTCGGTCGAGAGGTTAGATGATGAGGACGTTGTCGTGGACGCTCCGTCCATGTCGCCACTGAGCTCTTCGCACGGCTGAGGACGATGCGCGCCAAAGACAAACGCGGCCTTGACGCCGAAATGATCGGACAGCGGCGTCTTCTCGCCGTGCTCGTCCGTGAAGAAGCCCTTGAACACGTCACTGCCGACCAGCTGCCACGACCGCGCGTCCTTCTTGGACTGCTGTTGCGACTGCTGATGCTGCTGCAACTTGATCGTTTTGTAGAGTACGTAGTCCATGCGCATCGGGTGGTCGCCGAACGAGTACTTGTTGTCCTCGGTCGCAAATGTGAGGCCGTCGTGGCTGTTCATGTCGGTGAACGCGTCGCGCAGCTGCACGAGCTCCTTTGGGATGCGCAGCTCGATGCTGTCGGAGGGCGAGTTGAAGTCCCCGCAGACGATCGTGAGCTCGTTCTTGTTGGTCGCCGCGATGAACCGCGCGAGCTCGTAGGACTGGCCCGTGCGGTGCGGTAAGTAGTGGTCGCCGGGGCCGGGTGCGCCGAGCGCATTATAATTCGCCAGCAGGTGCGTCACGTACAGGTCGATCTGGCCTGCAGGCGTCTGCACGCGAAGCAGCCCAACGCCTTTGTTCGCCACGAAATCAGCCTAAGCAATCATCACATAACACACAATTATGAATGCGACTTTTATAGAGAGAATGAGATAGTACCGTACCTCATGGAGGGCGTAGGGCCGGCCGCTGAGCGCGAACGAGTGGAAGAGCACGCCGACAATCGGGAACTTGGAGAGCACGAGCAGGCCCGTGCCGAACGAGTCGTGGCCGAGCGGCACGGGGAAGCCAATCGCCGGGTTGAAATAATGGTAATAATGGAAACCGGCCTGCTCGGCGCGCGAGATGATGAGGTTACGCTCGCGCCGGTGCCAGATCTCCTGCAGCACGACGAGCTCAAAGTCGCCCTCGATGGCGTTCGCGATCTCCACGGCGCGCTCCGTCACCTTGGGCGCCACGGGCAGGCCTACATATTCGATACAACAGCAAGTAATGAGTCAGTCAATATACCCATGTCGCTGACCCTATTAATACAGAATACATGTTGGTGAAAGGCATTCAGACAAGCATGCATGTGCGTGTATGCGTACCCCAGGCGTTGAAGCTCAGCACGCGGATCATTACGTCCTTGTCGCTCTCTGTCTGTTCGCTACTGGCCCACAGTGGCCACTCGGCGCGCGGCGCCGGCGGCTCGGTGATCGGCTCGAGGTCTAGCATCTCCACGAGCACGCGCTGGCGGATGCGCCGCAAGACTTCGAGCACGCCCATCGTAGATAATCTGAAGATCTGGTGTCTAGATGGATAGAGAGACTGGGTGTACTACCCAACGCTCGTTATGGAGACGGAGAGGCCTGGCGAGCGGAGCGAAGCGCGTGTGCTTGGGGCTTGGAGCCCTTGGCTGCTTCACTTTGAAGTGATGTTCGTTTTATCGTGACGAAAGAGAGAAAAGCTGGCTCATTCTCATTATAACTGCTCACAATTGTGAAATGTATGGCATACAAAATACAAATCAAGATTGGACAGTTGCATGGGCTGAGCGCGTAATCAACAACCACCTCACACTTTTCAAACAAAAGAAAGCCAAGAGCGAAGACAAGAGCATGAGCAGCAGCAACGGGCGGCCGCAGTGGAGCCGCAAGGTGCGCGCCAAGCAGCTGCGCAACGCGTCGGCGCCGCCAAGCCACTTTCGCAAAATCCATCCGCAGCGCTCAGGCCACAAGTCCACGGCGGCGCAGTCTCGCAACGGCACGACGAAGAAGCGCAAGCGCGCGACCAACGACGACGACGATGGAAACGACGATGACGACGCCGGCAAGAAGCGCAAGAACGCGTATGGTGGCGGTGGTGAAGTTACGGGCACGAACACTGGCTTCTTGGACGTCGTCGACGGCTTCCACGCGATCCTGTCGTCCACGCGCGCGAAGGGCTCCTCTGGTAGCTCGACACACGCGGCGCTCGCCGACGTGTTCGAGTGGATTGGCGACGCCGTGATCGGCGAGTTCGTCGGGCGCTGTCTGCTGTCGCAGTTCCACCATGCGCCGCTCTCGGCGCGCGTGTTTCGCAACCTGCGGCTCGCGGTCGTCACGAACCGCAACCTGGCGCAGGTGTACGAGAAGATGGGGTACCAGCGGCGTCGGTACCACCACGGAGTCGCTGGACAGCAGAACCAGCAGCAGCGAGGCGACCCGCGGAAGAAGCTCAAGGAGAAGGCCGACGTCGTCGAGGCTGTCGTCGGAGAGCTGGTCGTGCGTCTGGACCGCCAGAGCAATGATGAGCGCGCGTGTGCGCTGTACAGAGGCCACCTGGATGCACTGCTGGCGACGATGCTGCAGACGCATTTCGCTGACCGCACGCGCGCAAGACAGCTCGGCGTGTGCGCTGGACCGCTGAGCGTCTCGTTCAATCCGTTCTCGTGCTTACCAGAGGAGGAATTGGACGTGGAGACGGGCGAGCTGGTCGTGCTGCAGGGCTCCTTCGAGTCGGAGTTTGACGCTGCGGTGCACGACCCAAGTCGCGAACAGGAGCTGCAGGAGAAATCGTTTGCTGATTTGATTGACGAGTACAAGGAAAGCGAGAGCGTGGGCGGCATCGCCATCACTCATAGCCACCACGCGTTCGCTGACGCGGCTAGCGACGAGGCACAGAGTAGCCCAGAGGCTGTGCCATCATCTCAGCAACAAGTCCTCACCACAAGAGCGCTCGCTGCGATGCAGCAATTGAAGCATGACCATGTGCTGCGCGCCTCGAAGGATGTCTTTGAGGTCTTCAAGGTCTACGGCATGACGGTGCTCGCGGAGAGAGTGAGCATCGCGCTTGCCCAGCCGCATCTGCTCCAGCATCGTGGGTCAGCTGAACAACAGCAGCAACAGTCGCAACAGAAACCGTCGCTGAATGTTACGCCCGCGATGCTAACACGACAGCGCCAGCGCGTGCTCTCAGTGGCGAACCTCGCGTATTGCAGCGCGCTGCTGGGCGTCTCGTCCACGCAGATCTTCTTCGACAAGGTCGGTCAGGACGAGCCGGAAGTGGACGTGCAACGACTGGTGGAAGAGCGACTGCGCGCCAACACGCTGCGTGCGTTCATCGGGTTCCACAGCGCGATCGCCACGACGTCTGCGGCTGCGAACAGACAGAGCAGCCTTTTGGTAAACGACATTTGCCGCTTCCTGCAGACCCAGGTATTTGAAGAGTCCGAGCACGAAAGTCAACGAGCGCCAACCATTCCCGAGCGTGAGCCGCTGCTGTCGCTCATGCGGTCGATCGGTGAGGCCAAGGTGTTCATGGGCAGCGCCACGTGCGACGCGCTGCACTTGCCAGGCGAGCGTCCGATTCCAGCAGCTTCACCAGCTTCCAAGACGAACATGGCGTTCTTGCTGCGCCAGTGCGACTCGGACCAGGTGGAGAACCTCTTTGAGACGCTTGCGAAGGAGCACGAGCGCGAGAAGCGGCGTGCGCAGGACCGCGAGCGCGAGGCCAAGCAGAAGAAGAAAGCCAAGAACAAGAAGAGCAAGCTGGAAACTTCTGGTGATGGCGATGCCATTCAAGGCCACCTGGCGGCCAACCTGACGCGGTTCCAGCACCGACGGTTCCTCTTCTGCCTGGAGGAGATCGTCGTACTCTTTGCGCAGCGCAAGACGGACGAGTGCCGTCGGTGCATCGCATCGTTCGAGAGCGAGCTCGAGCCCTGCGCCGGCAGCGTGTGCTTCCGGAAGTGGGAAGTGTCTACGAGCACGCTGACGCTGGCGATGCGCGACAGTTTCTACCGGCTGCTGCTCCACGACGTCTGTCAGTTCCACGAGGTTGTGTCTTCGAGCAAAAACACCCGCGACGGCACGCGCATCACGCAGTTGCGCCTGCCGATGCACTACACTTGGGCCAAGAACGTAGCGCGGCGCATCACCACAGAGCAGGACGCCACCAGCTAGACTAAGCAAGCGTCTTGGAACGAGGGTGAGTGAGTGGTGATGGTCAAACCTACTGCCAAAAAGACGTCAGTTGTGCAATCAATATGATGATCATTACGTGAATTGTCGACGTGCATGCCCTGATCATTAACGGCCTGAGCAGTAAGATACTGAGCTGGATAGCACTCGATCTGGTTGGTCTCTGTGGAATGGTTGCGGAGGCTCAATCTTGTTGGCTTTCTACGCGACATCGACGCTGCGGATTTCAACGTCGCTGAGGTCCATCGGAGCTGAGTGGACCGGTTCGCCGAGCACTGGGCTCGCCTCAGCGTCGACTTCACCTTGATGGTCGTGCGCGCGCTTCCTCGCACTCTTCATCGCCAAGGACGACGGTGCGTACAGATACGCGATCGCGTACACGTACACATTGAAGAGCGCCTGGAACCACGTCCACTGGCCTCCACTGGACGGCGCTGGAGAGATCGCGCCACTGCCGAGACCGACGAACGCCATGATCACCATGAAGTACGTGAGCAGCACGAGGTAGCGGTATCGCACGCGCCGAGAACGGATCTCCTGGTGACTCACGAGCACCAGGTAGGTGAACCACATGACGTAGAAGATGCTCATGGCGCCGCAGATCGCCTGCACCAGCGCAAAGTTCGCGTTGGTCGCCAGTGGGTCCCACGTCGGATCGTTGTTCGCGTAGTACTTCATATACCCGTGGTAGATCGCGTTCATGAGCCAGAAGAACGCGATGTAGATGATCTTTGGCGTGAAGAACTGCGAGTTGGACACGCCGCTCACTTTCCCCTGAAGCCGCAGGTTGTCGAGCATGACGAGCCAGAAGAGCAGCAGCACCTGAAAAAACGTGACGTGGAAGAGAACGCTCAGGATCTTCATCGAGTTGCCTCCGAAGTTGGCTTCGACCACGTAGAACGGGTCGTTGAAGAGGATCAACGTAATTGTGAGCGTCGCGACCCAGCCCTGCTCCAGATTCTGCTCACGAGCGGACAGCTTGTTCAGGTTGGTGTTGTACCATAACGCCACCAACGCCGAGACGAGCAGGAAGAAAATCTTGACGCCAATGAACCAGTCCGTGAATGCCTCGGTGCCCCAGGTTTTCATAAACCTCGGATCCGACCCATTAATTGGCAGCGCCTGGCTCGAGTTGAACAGTACGTCGACCTGGTAATCGGCGTAGTCGATCTCCCCGAAGCGCAAGAAATACTGATCTTCACAAAAAGTGATGCCTTTGGTACATTGGATCGTCAAGGTCTGCTGTCGGACTTCAGGAATAATTTGTGCGAAAGTGCGGTTGCCGCTGCTGGAGTTCTGGTAGAAGCCCTTCACGTGCGGGGTCATCGTCACGCTGAACGAGTGGTCTTCAATCTTGTTCTTGTTGGGGAACGCGACTTGTAAGTAGAAGTAGCGGTTGCGGTGCTTAAATCCGTTGAGCCCAAACGAGTAGTGCGCCACTTGAAGCTGCTCCACACTGCTGCTGATCACAGGACGGTTCGTAGCGTTCGCGCACGAGTCAAACATACAGGAAAGGATCGGCACTTGCTCGTCTTCAGATAATCGAAGCAGCTCGTCGATCGCTGCGACCGATCCGCTAGCAGCAGTCGAAGAAGTCGTTGCGTTCTGTCCGGAGCATGTTCGGAAGAGCGCGAGCGAGAAATCCGAAGTGCACCTGGTCCCGTTGCTTGTGTAGTCGGAGCGCGACACGTCTGGCGCTGCTCCATACCCGATGACGAGAAAGAGGAACATTACCATAATTGCAAGGAAAGACATTGCGACAAGCTTGAGCATTGGCATCACTTCGATGCGCATGAAGCTGGCGTCGGTTCCTTGGATCGAAGCAGCGTGAGCTTTCATTTTGTTAGCGCTCGCCATTACGTCGGGCCACTCAAGACAATGCCTGCCGGAATGTGATCTCAAAGAGCTGTTGCGCCGCCGATACTTTTGCCGACCACTCGAGAGAATATGAAACGCCTGCAGCATTCACGATGGTTTTAACTATTTCCGAGCCTTGGAGGCTTGGCTGATCAGCTTCACGATTGATTGGGCAAAACAAAAGTAGTTCAGAAGCCTGCATCAGTCATGCTGCCTTAAAATTGAATCGCAACCAATCTCTCACCTCTTTCTCCAAGATGCGTAGAGATTTCCGAAGTGACTTGATGGTTTGCTCGTCTCGCTGGCGCTGGGATTGATAAGAAGCTTCGGTCCGTTTTGCGCTTTCTGCACGTCAAGGATTTCCGCAACTGTGTGAGATTGCATGCACACGCCCTCCACAAAGCCCAGCCATTGAATTTACTTAATGCGCTTTCGAGCTCCACGATTCGCCCATTGCGAGTGCTCAACACTCCGGACACGTCAAGCAGCCTAGTTTTCAAAGGCATAGAGTGGTGAGAAACAACGACACAGCGATACATTTGCATCGGTCGCAAGGCATGAACTTTCTCTCACTCTGTTTGCAGCTTCGCCACCTGCCCGTGAAGCTGTTCGCTCTGCTGCAGCAGTTTTTGCAGCTTGGTGTCGTGTGACTCGCTCTCCCAGGTCTGCATAGCAATTTCGCTTGAAGTCAACGCGATTGAATCCACCGCAGCCAAGCGCCGAGTCATCACCCAAGTTGCTCACCTGAGTTCCGGCACCAATTCGCGCCTTGATAACCTCGACTCGCCGCTCTGCACTCAATGCGCGCTCTTCCAGCATTGCTGCGCGTCGCCGCATCACTCTGTTACCACCACAGCAATCAAATATCGCCACAATGAAGCGCATGGAACCACAGGAAGCGTGATAGATAGCCTGCAACGACTGTACGTACGTGAACTCGCGCAGGAACTCGTGGCGCTGCACATCGAGCTTCTCCAGCACATCGCGCTTCTTCTTTGGCGGCGACGTCGCTACCGTGTTCACCATCGCAATCCGTAATCGTCTCCTGTGAATGCGTTTGAATTTCCGCCCGAGTTGAAGTTTGGATTCCGCACGCAGAGTTGAAGTTTGCATGCAGAGTGATGGTCAACTTCAAGTCTGAAAAAATGTGTCCATTTTTGTATGCAGTGCTGGTGCACAACCCAAAATGAAAGCAAAGCCAACTTCACGTTTCCAGCCTTTGTGCCTTAATTTATAAAGCAAAGACGAGTCTTGAAGCCACCTCAGGTGTCGCTGCTGCTTCGCGTAACACGCGCCTCGCGGGCGGAGACCGCGTTGGCGAACGCCTCGAGCGCCTCGGCGTCAGCAGGCGGCAGGTCGCGCCCGTAGAGTGCGAGCAGCTCCGTGGTGGTGTATCCGCCAAAGAACTCGGAGGCGCGATCCGCACACGCGGCGCAGAAACTCACGCGCGTGCTGCACTCTCGACACGCGTGCAGCATGTGCAGCAGATCGCCGTGAGACGCTGCGCAGTTGCTGAGCGACGGTGCAATGCGGCGCACGAGCCGCTCGAGCGCGAGCTTCTCTGTTGGATTCAAGAACCAGAGCGATAACACTATGAGCGACGAGGCCCACGGTAAAACAAAAATAAAAAAACATGACTTCGATGACAAGGAGACTTGCCTCGGGCGACCACGTCATTCGCTTTCTCAGCCTCGAGCCACAGAGTGCCTTCGAGTGCGCCGCAGCTCGTGGGCGACGCTGGAGCGTGACAGTGGCGACGTCGACTCTTGGACTCGCAGAATTTGTCAAAGTCGCGCTCGCACTGGTCCTTAAGCTGCAGCGCGCGCTCCAGCTTGGTGCTCATCTTCCTTTGCGGCGATGCTTCAACACGGGGGAACAAACGTCAATTTTGCATACAGGGCGATGAACGAGCCTGCTAACCAATAGGAAACGCACCTGAACTTGCAGAGGAGTGAAGTTCTCCGGTGAGCACATCGATCGACTGTCGCTCTGATTGCAGCAAGAAAGAGCACGGCAATTAAAAATCCCCTCACTCTCGTTAACAACCAGCTGTGATACAGAGCAAAGTGCTTTCATACGGATATGTCGCTCGCTCTGGCCCTGCACCAGGTGCGCAACCAGAGAGGTCGCTGGACTCGCGACCTCTCGATTGCGCACAGCAAACGTGCTATTCCCACACAACAAGAGAGGATGAGCGAGCAAAGTCAATTGAGCAATGTCTTGCCCATATGCTTTTAATGCTGAGCCAGACTCACGAGGCGTGACGCAGCTTGCGATCTGATAGAGTCGACGGAGTGCCGTCTGCTGCGTGAACATCGTCGCCTGAGTTGGGAGTTGGCAGCAGCAGCAGCAGCAGCGGCGCAGAAAGATCAAGCGACCTGTGTGGCATTGCGGAAACCTGGGGCTCTCTATGAGCGCCTCGAGAGGAGCAATGGCGATGTATTACCCCAGGTCAGAGCTGGCTTCTGTTCTATTTCTGGCTTTTCACGATCCAAATCAACAGCTCCGATAGAAAATAATAATATAAGAGCAACATGCAGATATTTGGTTTGGAAATTAAGTCGCGGAGCTCACGAGACGCGGGAGGATGGTGCCACAGTCGTTCCTGCTGCCGCGCCGGCCGCGTCCGTCGCTGCTGCCGTAGCCCGCGGCGCACAGGCACTGGCCCGTCTCGTAGTTGCACGTGCCCTTGTTGGAACAGAGTGCGTTCTCCTTCGTGCCCATTTGGCTCGTAATCCCACCGATTGCAGCACCATCGCCCGCGACGACGACAATCCCAGATACCTGTGCTGTGAGCCTGAGGTACGTCGTGTCGACTTGTAAAGGCGGCAGGTTGCCGTGGTCGACTGGAAACGTGATCTTGATGACGTTCTGCGTGTTGACTGGAGTCGCAGGCGAGCAGGCAATTGTACCAAAGCTAAACTCCACGAGTGCGTCTTCAAAGCCCAAGGAGCTCATGAGAATGTCCCGCAGCACACTTGAAGACGCGTCAAATGGGACATCGAAGGACACAGATGTGCGATAGAGCAGCTGGAATGTCCCGCTCGTGGCGACGCACTTGAGCAGCTGCACTTCGTCCACTTGACCCTGGGTGGTCGGGTCGTCCCCACGTGGACAGCTCTCTACGGTACCGGTGGTATACACATGTCCACATTAGAGCGACATGTGAGTTACTGTCCACATAAAGTGGTCAAAATGATAGCAAACAAACTCTGGACGTACGCTGACTGCAGTCGTAGCCTTCAAAGCCCGGGTCGCACTTGCAACCGAGGATGCTGTCGCGGTCGAACGTCTGCGCGTTGTTTGGGTCCACACCGTAGTCGAAGCGCAGCGCTGGGCTGTCGGCGTCGGCCTCAAGCGACAGCTGACGAATGCTCATGCACTGGCCGTGACCGTTGCACGCAGACTCGCCTGGGCATTGCACTGCAAAGCACATAGACACACACATGTAGCTGTTAGTCACGAGGTAGCTGGGCAGCTATTGCCAAGCCCAACAGCACTCACTGAGCTCGCAAGCACTCCCAGTGAACTGTGAGTTGCATCGGCACTCGCCGAGGGTATTGTCGCAGATGCCAGCGTCCGAGCATGTGGCCCACTGATTGTGGACAGTGTTGGTGCTGGACGGCTGCCGGAACCAGGACGGGCCTTGGGGACACGTTCCTACAATATATGCATTATGAAGAGATCAAGAGTTAGTGTTCACCTAGTGTCTACTTCAATTGGTTGCTGACATACTTGTCGAGCAGTCGCCGCTCGTCCAACCATCCTCGCACACGCAGCGGAAGGACGGCGAGTCCGTGCAGTAGCCGTGGCCGCTGCACGCCAGCTCACCCATGCACGACGTGATCGCGCCGCCGTACTTGTTCCTGTCGTTCGCGCAGCCACAGTCGCCGCGGCTGCCCACGTTGCCGTAGCCATCGCTCGAGCGGAAGCCGGGCATCGGAATCAGGTAGCAGGCGCAAGCCCCAGTCGCTAAAAATTGTACGAATGAACAGCTTTGAGCATCAGATAGCCAAAGTACTTGACAAGCTGAAATGTACTTACTGTACCTTCGTCGCATTCGCCTCGGTTGCTGCAGAAATCCCACTCCTTGGTGCCTCGGACGGACACTTTTCCAGCCAGGACCGAGCCGCCCGAGGCCACAAACACGCTGCCGTTCGTGAGGATCGTAGCTCCACCGCTCGTGCCAAAGACCTTGATCGGCGGCTGCCTGTAGTCAGAATCAAGAGTCTCGTTAGTATTTTCGTATGTGTCGTAACGTCACGACACTTTATTAAAGCTCCATACGGTCCAAACGCCTCAGTGAACTCGATGAGCACGGCGTTCATGGCAATGCTGTTGCAGAGCGTGGACGGCACTGAGTAGGTCACTTTGACCCTGGGCATTGTCTTGATCCGCTGGAGAGCTGCCTGCAGCTGGACGTCCGTGGCGTCAAAGGGCACTTTCGTACCTTCGCCATTGAAGTAGAGCATGAAGCTGCCGCCTTTCGCAGTGCATCGGATGATTTGGACTTCGTTGACTTGGCCGCCAGTCATTGGGTCGTCGCCGTGAGGACACGAGCCTGAACAACAAAGCATAGCTTAGCCTAGCAGGTTCTACTCATAAGTCCACCAGATGGAGACTAGAAAGAAGAGCCTCACGCTTGGAGCAGTCGTAGCCGTGACGTCCCTTGCTACACTTGCATCCAAACATCATGTCCGCGTCCCACACGACGTCGTACAACGCCTCTGATTCCACAGCGTAGCGCCGTGAGAGATCTCGAAGCGACAGGCACTCGCCCGTGTCGCCACAGCCCTCTGGGCAATCCACTACTAGTACACATCAACCATCGTTTAGTTCCCATTCAATTCACGTCCATGGAGCGTTCATTGGTACTTACATCGCTGGCAGGCAGAACCCGTGAAGCCCTCCATGCACAAACAACTCCCAGTTTCTCTATTGCAGATGCCCTTGTTCGAACACTCGACCTCGTAGTGTGCGTCATCTGTCGCTCGTGCGGGCGCGGCCCACGCTTTCCCAGCTGGGCACCGATCTGCTTATGATTAGCCATAGATAATGAGATACATAAGACAGAGACTGAACCAACAGCCCATAACCAACGAGGACGTACGCTGGGAGCAGTCGAAGCCCGTGTGGCGACTGTCGCACTCGCAGAGGTTCCGGACCGAGCACTTGCCGTTGCCCGAGCAGATCTTGTTGTTGTACGTGCCCAGCGGGCACGATGCACTGCCGAGTGAAAGCAGTCCAACGAAGAGCACGAGCACGAGTAGCGCTGGCTTCTTGGTTCGAGGAAGCATGCCCGATCGATTGTTTTTGAAGGCGAAGAGCACGAATGACCTCATGTAACCAGGACGTTGTAGCCATTTTGATCTTTGACCCGTTTCGCAGCCTCGATGCCCATCATCGCACGTCTGGTACAGTGTACCACCAGTCTTGGTCAAAGAGTCTGCGCAGAACTCCAGTTTTCCAGTGCAGATTCATTGAGAGGAACATTGTAGTACAGCTAAACCTCTCTAATATGCTTATCCAGACAAACCTCCCTAAATAGATAGTCTGCGTGGGAAGAGGATGGTGGCCCGATTTTTATTACATTTATTATATTCGACAGAGTATTTATTTAGGGGGAGCAAGTTGGAGGTTTATCTGTAGTACTATAAGAACTATTTGATATGATATCACAATAAAACTGTCATACTGTGTACTCTTAGTGTGATATTTAACATCTCTACAGTTCACACTGTAACAAGTGTACTTTACGACACTTTTTACGGCACTCTTAGTGTGAATCTAAGGGCAAAACGAAATCTTCCGCGCCCTGTGGTCAGGAAGCGAAGAGCCCACAAGCCACAACAAGCAGAACAGCAACAGGAGCGAGACGCCCCTGCCGCCTTCCCTCACAGACACACCCCACAGCCGCAGCAGCAGCCATGTCGATGGTCTTTGATGAGTACGGTCGCCCCTTCATTATCATCCGCGACCAGGAGCAGAAGGATCGCATCAAGGGCGTCGAAGCGATCAAGGTACGCATGACGCCACGGCGACGACTGAGCAGCGAGCGATCTTTCTTTTGGTTTATGGCCTTCTATTGCGCTGCGCATTACAGCGTCTTGTGATTAAAGGGCTTGTATTAATGATACGCCTGTGTGTACGTACAGAGCAACATCTTGGCCGCGCGCACGGTCTCGAGCCTCTTGCGCACCTCGCTCGGTCCTCGTGGTACGCTGCCGTCTGCAGTATTTGCCCTGGGCAAAGCGCTCGTGCTTGTTTATTACTATGGAAGCTAATACATGTGTGTGTATGCATACAGGCATGGACAAGATGATGGTGAGTCAAGACGGCGACGTGACGATCTCGAACGACGGCGCGACCATCCTCGAGCAGATGCACGTGGAGCACCGCGTGGCGCACCTGCTCGTGGAGCTCTCGCAGTCGCAGGACAACGAGATCGGCGATGGCACCACGGGCGTCGTGGTGCTGGCGGGTGCGCTCCTGGAGCAGGCCGAGAAGCTACTCTCGCACGGGCTGCACCCGATGCGCATCGCCGACGGCTTTGAAGAGGCGTGCGAGATCGCGTGCAAGCACTTGGAGAAGATCGGCGACGTGATCCACTTCACCAAGGAGGACTCGACGCCGCTCGTGGAGACCGCGATGACGACGCTCTCGTCCAAGATCGTCAACAAGTACAAGCGCCAGATGGCGCAGATCGCCGTCGACGCCGTGCTCAAGGTCGCGAACTTTGAGACGCGCGACGTGAACTTTGACCTGATCAAGGTCGAGGGCAAGCCCGGCGGCACCTTGGAGGAGACGGCGCTGATCAACGGCATCGTGATCGACAAGGACTTTTCGCATCCGCAGATGCCCAAGGAGGTCAAGGACGCCAAGATCTGCGTGCTCACGTGCCCGTTCGAGCCGCCCAAGCCCAAGACGAAGCACAAGCTTGAGATCTCGAGCGTCGAGGCCTACGAGCGCCTGTACGCGAACGAGCAGGAGTACTTCAAGACGATGATCCAGCAGGTGAAGGACAGCGGCGCGAACCTCGTGATCTGCCAGTGGGGCTTTGACGACGAGGCCAACCACCTGCTGCTGCAGAACCACCTGCCGGCCGTGCGATGGGTCGGTGGCGTCGAGCTCGAGCTCATCGCGATCGCTACGGGCGCGCGCATCGTGCCGCGCTTCTCGGAGCTCACGGCGGAGAAGCTCGGCCGCGCCGGCACGGTGCGCGAGGTGGCGTTCGGCACGACCAAGGAGCGCATGCTCGTGATCGAGGACTGCGCGAGCTCGGACGCCATCACGGTGCTCGTGCGCGGCGGCAACAAGATGATCGTCGAGGAGGCCAAGCGATCGCTGCACGACGCCATGTGCGTCACGCGCAACCTGATCAAGAACAACCGCATCGTGTACGGTGGCGGCGCGTCCGAGATCGCATGCGGCATCGAGGTGCGCGAGCACGCCGACAAGATCACGGGCATCGAGCAGTACGCGATCCGCGCGTTCGCCGACGCGCTCGAGGACATCCCCATGGCGCTCGCCGAGAACAGCGGGCTGAGTCCGATCGACTCGCTCTCGGCCGTGCGCTCGCAGCAGCTGAGCGAGAAGAACCCGCGCCTGGGCATCGACTGCAACTCCACAGGCACGAACGACATGAAGGAGCAGCACGTGTTCGAGACGCTCATCGGCAAGCAGCAGCAGCTGCAGCTCGCGACCCAGGTCGTGCGCATGATCCTCAAGATCGACGACGTCATCATGGACGGCGGCTACGCATAAAGACAGAGAGAGACAGTCCAACGTGTGTCAAATTCATGTAGACACCTTTGAGCCTTTGCTTGCCTTCCCGAGTGCGATGAATATCCGAAATTTTAGTTATAGTTTGCTCGAACACTCTCATCTTGCGTCATTATCCCATTTCACAGCGTTACGCCATTGTCATCATGGTCATCAAGCGCTGCGCGGTACTGTGCTGCCGTGGCACGTGCGTCTGCTGCGCCTAGGATACCGCGGATGACGGCAACGCCACTGGCACCGGCGCTCAGCACCTGTAAGATCTGCTGCGGCGTGTTGATCCCGCCGACCGCGACGAGCGGCGGCAGAATGAGCTCTTCGTCAATGCCTTGAGCGAGGATCGCACGCAGCAGCTGCGGACCTTCGAGCTGGCTCATCGACGCCTTCTCGGGATGCGACGGCGTGGAGAACATCGTGCCCACTTGGATGTAGTCGACGCCCAGCCGTGCCGCGTGGATCGCCGCTGTGACCGAGTGCACCGAGCAGCCCACAATCGTCTGCTCGCTCTGCGCTCTCGCCTGCTCAATGCGCTGCTGCAGGTCGGTGCGAAGCAAGTCGCGCTCTTTCACGTGCCAGCCGTCGAATGCGCTCAGGTCCCGTCTTGTAAGCTTGGTGATGGTATCCAATGGTGCGTTCAGGATCAGCGCGGGCTGCTTCATCGGCATACGGTCACTGTTGTTGCTGCCGCGTGCATGTTGAGCTGCAGCGAGGAGCTTCTGGAGCCGCTTGCCGGCGTCCACGAGGGCGTCCTGCGACGTGTCGTTGCCAATGGCGCGCAGCTGCAGGAAGTCGACAGCTTGCAGGGCATTCGCGATGGCTATACACTTGCTATGCTGCGCAAAATCTTGCGCGTGCACGATGAGCGTAAGCAGTCGTCGTTGCCGTTGCTGTCGTTTCATTGCGGTGCACTTTTGGGGTTACGTTCAAACCCCGACTCTTTTTTTCTTTTGGCCGATGCCCTTTTACACTTGGAATTAGTATGTAGACGCGGCATTTGCCACCAGCCAGCTGCTGGAAATGGGCGCAACCAGCTCTTCAGCAGGTGTGTCCTCTCGCGTTCTTTCCATTCTTCCATTTCCCAGCTGGCAGCCAGTTAGACTTAAAGCAAGCAACATCACGAGCACCAACCACAGCGGACACTGGACAAGCATCTCAACATACCTCTCTCTCATAACCAAAGACGACTGAGCCTGGACGATGGCGCTCCGAGTCGGCATGAAGCGCTCGCGGGATGCGCACTCCAAGACCCGACTGCATCGCGCTGCGTACGACGGCCCGTGCGCCATGATGGTCGACGACGACGCTTCTGCACTCGTGCTAGACGACTCGGGCTTTGAAGCGGACAAGGACGACGACGACGACGCCCTGGACACGTACTACAGCAGCAGCAGCGACGCGAGTGGCGAACAGCCGCGCCGTAAGCGCGCGATGCTCATCAAGGCGAACATCCAGTTCCTGCAGAAACTCCCACCGCTTAAGAACTACCAGCGCAGTCAGTCTGGAAGACGCGGCGCGGTCGATGGCGGCACTCCCGATGGAGACATGGGCATGCACGCGCTCGAGGAGACGATGGGCGAGTCGAGCTTCTCCGTCAGCACCGCGCAGAGGGCGCCGAGCTTCCCTCGTCCGGCTATTGTGGCCCCAGCTCCGACGCAGATCAGCAACCAGCGCTGTCATCGCCAGCAACCGCAGCAGCAGCTCCAGCAAAGCCCACAATACCCCCAAGTGCACACAATTCGCCGCAACTCGTCCATCGCGTTTGCATCACGACCGCCAGCTTCGCTCGAGTTGATACAGTATCGCCAGTCTGGATTGAGCTACGCAGCAGCAGCAGCAAACGCGAGCTCCAAGAAAGATGACGAATTCCGACCGGCAACAACGAACAGTACTGGGCTCTGGTGATCTCGAGGCACACGGCACAGTCTCGGTGTTCCCTGACCAAACAGCAGCAAATGCACGCGATCAACCAGCTCACATACATCATCAGTCATAAGTTAAGTATAATGTATTACCGTCCACAACGGAAGGGCAGATTCCAGCTTTTCACCCATTCGTTTACCTATCGCGCGTTCAATTCGAGGCTGTGGTCCGTTTCCGAAGTGATCGAGTCGTTGCTCTGCGAATCGGCAATCTGCATCTCGCCACTCCCACTCCCACTGCCCTCGTCGTCCAGCTCTGCACCAAGTATCCGATCCCATTTCTCTTCAGCGCAAGTCGCGCGGGAGTAGGACGAATACTCAGACGGGGCTCTCGATTTCTGTTGGTGAGATGGACGCAGTGCCCACATGAAATTGCTTCCACTTCTCGTACTTGATGCGTTGTCGCAGCTGCTGCTGTCTTGTCGTTCCGCTGAGTCGGCGTTCTGGAAGGCAAACGGAAACGGTCTCTTCATCGGCTTGATCGAGAGTGGGGATGGAGTGACAAGTGCAGCGCTAGAGTCGTCTTGGCGCATTTGGAAAACCGAGTCCTCCTCGACCACCAAATCGGATGATCTCCTTGGGCGTTGGCTGGAACTTGAACCATCGATGTGGCACATAACTTCGCCGTCAAAGCCACTCCCATTTTCCTCTCGTCTGCGTTTAGCAGGATTCTTTATCCGCTTCACCGTCTGTCGGACGGACTGGTTCTCAAACTCCTTCATCTCCTTTGATGTCGTACCACCGTGGGAAATCGGTGCGCGGTTCGGAAGCGATACGAGCGGTCGAAAATTGTCGCTCACTTTCGGACTTCGGAAGTTCAGAATGTGGAGTGAGGTCCCTAGCACGCTATCCAGGTGGCTCCATGATGTCGATGCTGGCTTGGGGCGCTCTCGATCTTCTCTCTTTCCCCTCTGGTTTATTGGCAACGGATTATGGGCACCGTACTCGCCAACTTCAGGCTGGGACACATTTGTGCAGTGGCTTGACCGGTCATCGCATTCTGGACGACTTCGTTCTTGCCGGTCTATCACACTGCTCTCTGTGGATGTCATCGAATGCGTGCTCGGTTTTGGAGCCAGAGAAGACTGCTGCTCTTCGTTCAGTGCTTCAGCTGCTTCTTTCCAATCGTAGCTGTCCAGCGTCACCGGGTGGACTTCGCCGCAGGCAATCAAAGCGACAACGTCATCTCGAAGCTCGATGTTTCCAAGGAAATGCAGCCCTTTGTCAACTAGCGGCAAGATCTCCTTCGACAGAGTGAGAGGATTCAGCATCTTCATTTTCTGAAGAAATAACATTCGAGACTTAGTCAGGGCATTTATAGCGAGCGCTAAGCAGAGGTTCACGTACGTTGTCACGAGGATCGAACACGAGGTGATGCCTGAATGTGATGATCGCGGAATAATATCTCTCTGCATAATTCGGCGGGAGTGCCGAGTGTTTCTGCTCTTGAAGTGCGTTTACGACCTATGTAAACACACATCGATTGGCATTTGCAACTCTCATCAAATAAAGCGCAAGGAAAGCACGACCGAACCTTCACTGGTGACTTGTGGGCCTCAACGAACTTGTACGCGGTGACGATGCCGACGCCAGGTATGGATGGGCAATAATCGCACCCGCATAGAACGCATAGCTGGATAAACTAGAGAATGCCAAAGAGTCCGATCAGGTGATTATATAGCAACAACAACAAACAGGAAACACTGTGCAGCATACCATTTCTTCTGTCCATCCAACAAAGGAGAGCTCCTCGTTCGCGCCCAAGCTGCGTCGCTTCAACTCGCTCGCCCATCCATTCGCACTCCACTTGAAAAGGATCTGTGCAATCGATACTCGAATCGGAAACATAGTCAGACATAGCCATACCAATCCATTGACTCTGCATTCACGCACCGTCTTGCAACCGTACGGAACGCAATCCGAGTCCTCCGAGACCACGACGTCGATGATCTTCTGTCGCGACATGTACGCCAACTGCGCATCCGCTTCGTACGGAGCGACGTAGAATGTGATGTTCATACGTCGCAGCACCGCAATGAACTTCATGATCATGTCGTTCGAGACGGACACGGCTTTCGCAAACGCCGCGTAGCTTCCGCTCTCATTTCCACTGTTCAGCTGTCGCATGGCTTTGGTTTTCCAGACCTGTCGATTCCTACGAGCGCCAGGCATGCAACACGTTAAACCTTGATTTACATACACATGCAACATACTCCGCAGTCCATCGAACCTGTTCCGCTCAGCATTCAGCTCTGCTTTTGCGGGCAAATGCGCGCCGTCGAAGACGAAAATCGGCGTCACGTTGTGCTCCTGGAGCACCTTGATCTGCTCCAAGCAATAATTCAGATACCTGTCCATGCATAAGCGCAAAGCTGTTCCGTTAGCCATCAGAAGCGCGTCTCATTGACAGCAGTACTCGTATAGAAATCGATCGAGCCAATCACCAGCAATGGTTGATTGCACGCACCCGTCGGCGTTCTTGGTGCGCAGCACGACGTCCATGGGGCAGCTGTACGCGCCTCGGTAGAGCCACCCGGCGGCGTCAATGCCCACGGTCTTCCCCGCGTACTTGGCGATGTGCACCTGGTGCGTCACGCTCTTGAGCGCGGGCAGCAGTCCCGCGATGCCCATACTTCAAGTGTCGTCGATTATACTCCGCGTTCTGCCAATGCGCGCAATTTGTTTGCAAGTTCAAACCAGGGACCATCACTCTTTCTGCCATTTTGTACGCATCGCGGTTCGGCAAAGCAGAAAAGCAAGTTTAACATGAGCGATATCCGACTGGACAAAATAGTTTTCTGTACATTTTTTTATCAAACCAAACACCGCTATTCTGTTCTTTTCCACCAATGAAAAGGGTGTTGAGGCGGATTTTTTAAGCTCGAAATTTCCACTCAAAAACGAATATACCCCTCTAAAACCGACAACGCAATCCCCACCGATCGGTGATTATGCAACTTTTGGTTACGAAATCAACGATCGGTGGGGATTGCGCGATCCCAATTCATCCATTTGATTGGATATAAAACAGTATGATAAATGCAGTATTTCCAATTTCATTGGCTAAAATAGATAAACCTGCTCTTTCCACGAGAGTTCATTTGAGGCGCTCCACGCCCTCATTGCATTTTTGAAAGCGAAGCAAGAGCGCAAAAACCGCCGCATGTGGGGCAGCAAGCGCGCGGAAAAGATAGGACAGGTGTGTAAGCGTGCGGCTGCAGTGTGAAGCAGGAGCTGGCTGATTGATTATTGTGTCGTCGTGTGTTGTCTATGTGTTCCTAAATATCTGTGTGCGTGTGCAATTCTTGTGGCGCTCGTTTTAGATGGGTAGACGATGCTCGCTCACGGACTTCGAGCGCGGCCAAATTCTGGCCTTCAACAAGACCGACGTGATGCAAAGCGACATTGCAAGACGCATCGGGCGCTTCCGCAATGTTGTGCAGCGCTTTTTGAGCGATCCCGCCGGCTATGGCAAGAGAAAGAGCCCTGGAAGGCCAAAGAAACTGACAAGCAAGGCCAAGCGGGGACTGTTGCGAGAGGCATCAAGGACTGGTAGCAGTGCCCGAGTGCTCAGGGACTCGCTGCAGCTGCCTTTGTCGCTGTGCAGAGTGCAGGAGGTACTGCAGCGCGCACCAAGTCTGTGCTACAAGAAGAGAGCGGGATGCCCGGTCCTCTTGGACCGGCACAAGAAGGCGCGCCTCGACTGGGCGACGAAGCACGTGGCCCATGGTGACAAGTGGAGCTCTGTCGTCTTTTCGGACGAGAAGAAGTTTAACCTGGACGGACCCGATGGCTTCCAATACTATTGGCGCGATCTGTGCCACGAAAAGGAGATCTTCTCGCGCCGACAGTCGGGTGGTGGAAGCGTGTTCGTGTGGAGCGCCTTCAGTGCCAATGGAACGTCCGAGCTGGCGTTCTTAAAGGGCAAGCATAACGCGGAAAGTACATCGAGACACTGGAGAAATACTTGTTTCCAGCAGGACAACGCGTCAATCCACACCGCCAAGATCGTGAAGGAATTTTTCCGGCTTCAAGATGTGGCTGTGATGGAGTGGCCTGCGAAGTCCCCCGACTTAAATCCGATCGAGAACCTGTGGGGGATCCTAGCGAGAACCGTGTACGCGTCAGGCAAGCAGTACCAGACGAAATCTGATCTCGTCGTGGCGATCAAGAGAGCGTGGAGTGAGATCCCCATATCGACGCTCACGAGCTTGGTTAAATCTATTAAAAAAAGCGCTGCCTGCTTGTGTTTAAAGGCGAGGGTAAAACGACCACGTAATGAGGAGTATATAACATCTAAATGAATACGTTATGCGTGCTCGTTGATGCTCTGTTTGAGCTTTAAGCGCATGTGCCCTATCTTTTCCGCGCGCTTGCTGCCCCACGTGCGGCGGTTTTCGCGCTCTTGCTTCGCTTTCAGAAATGCAATGAGGGCGTGGAGCGCCTCAAATGAACCGCCCCAACGCCCTTTTCATTGGTGAAAAGAACAGAATAGCGGTGTTTAATTTGATAAAAAGATGCACAGAAAACTATTTTGTCCTATCATTTCCGCGTCCACTGTAGGAGACTACTGCAGGCATCCATATCCCTCTCACTCTTCACCATCAGGTCAATTGGTAGGCAGAATCCAAGGGCTCGATGGACCGGGCTGGTAGTCGGGTTGCATCTACCGTTTGAGGACGGCGAAACAATCTCAGCGGCACGTTCTTAGCCGCTGTCCAAAGAGACTCGAAAATTTCTGAATAGTCTTGAAGGATTTCACCGTCTCGGTGGATTTCGACCACTTCATCGTTGTACAGCACGCCAGATTTGCTGTAGTTGAACGATCCAGCCATGAGAAAGCACCCATCTACAATGCAGAACTTCAAAAGAGAGAAAAAAATCGCTTGACTTGTTAGCATGTAAAGTTGAAAACACAGCCCAGTCAGCCAGACACACAAACATAACACCCACTTTTGTGTGCATCGAGTGACTTGAGTACCGAACTGGATTATTCTGATGCGCCAGTCGACGAGCTCGGGAGTATAGAGACAAGCGCGCCTGCTTGCGGTTCATGAGGATCCACACGACCACACCAGGCTTTCGCTGGACTGTTCGAACTGCGTCAGCAATTTGTTGATCGAGCAACAAGCATATACATACGTCAGTTCGTTTAAGGGCAAGCCCTATGATGATAATAAGCGTATCTGGGGGAGTGTGATAATGTATACACTGAGGTCCACCGTCCTTTAAGTGCTCAAAATAATCTCAGTCATGATTCGAAGTGACGAATGCTCATCGGGGTGTACGAGGTTGCAGTCTTCTCTGGGGCAGTTGGGCACATCGCACGGAAACTCCCGGTCTGGAAACTGAATCGTTCCTTGATAGAACTGAGCCATGTTTCATCCGTTTTGTGGAGACGGAGTCCGATCATCGACGTCATGTCGATCGATTGCGCGCGCTTCTTCATCTCCTGAGTCGCTGTTATATGCGTCACCGCCGATGGAAGCGCTGTCATCATCATCTTCGTCTGATCCTGGTTGGGCATCCGCCTGGTGATCGAGCTGCTGCACCTGTTCGCGGACAGAGTGGAAGTCGTCGTACCGCTGCTGTGTCTGCTGCAGCAGCATCTCCAGCCGATTGTAGAGCTCGCGTTTCTCTCTCTTGACCTGCTCTTGCTGGTGATGTTGTAGGCGGTCGTTGACGATGACCTGTTCCTCCTGCTGGCATCAAGCCTCCTCCTGCTGCTGCCACTCGACTTGGATACTACGAAGGTGCCTGTGTAAAGTGGTATGATGCACTTTCAGAAGCCAAACAACTTCTCCGACTCCGAAATTGCCAATCGTAGAACCCAGCAAGGCAGCACGGAGACGACTTCAGTTCCACTGCTCTCTTATTCGCTTCGCGCACCCACTTCTTAAGACGAGCTGGGAACGGACGAAATCGTAGTGCGGCTTGGTGCAGTACGACGAGGGTGTCGTTCGGCACGCGCAGACTGTCAAGTATCTTGCCCTGGAGGCTCCAGTGGAGCCGCAGTGGAGTGAGCAAGCTGAGCCTTGGCTGGCTGGAATTTCGAACGTGAATCATGTATCTGCTTGCTTGAAGCAGGCAAACGTGCCACGGGCCACAATTGAGTTGAGTACAGTAGTTTGCCTCGAACGTGGCTAGGGTAGCTTACGTGTTTATGTTTTTATTGTCGTTTAAACGTTTTAATTTTCGCGTTGAAACGAAAAAACCCGTTTAAACACATATATTTAAAAAAAACGTTTTTAACAACAGTGAGAGTGGTGGAAGTGCTCTTCGAAATCTCTATTGCATTGGCTCGCCGTCGCATACAGTGCGCGCCAATTGGTTAGCCGCATTTTGATTTTTTGGATATTTTTGCTGTCGGTCACTTGTCGAATTTCCGAAAAGACCATCGCAATCGCCCGAATTTTGTGGTTTCCGTGGTGCTTTTGTTGTTTTGAAAACTCACTTTTTGGCTGAGCAATGGATTATAACCCAATAACCCATCTGACTCAAAATGCGCCATTTGGTTAGCCGCAGTTGAAGAAAGGACGTTGTTACTCACACAGAGACGTGTTTACGCTCGAAAAAGGTGCGTAAACATAACAAAGCACACACAGCAACGTCCAAATGCTCATTTTACCACTCATTCCGCATGTTTCCAGCTCACAGCCATGGGCAAAGGCCCACCCCTCACCGACATCGAGAAGAGTCAAATCATTGCCTTCGACGAGACCAAGCTGAGCCACCGTGAAATCGGAAGGCGTATCAATCGCTCTGCGAAGGTCGTGAGTAACTTTCTGAGCGACCCGGCAAAGTACGGGACCAACTACAAGCCTGGGAGAGCTCGAGCCCTCGACGACCGTGGTCGTTGCCGCCTCTTCGACGAGGCCAGGAAGACCGGAAGCAGCGCCAAGAAGCTCCAATCATCACTCCAGCTACCCGCAAGCGTCCGCACCACGCAGAGAGAGCTCCAGCGAAACGATTGTTCGAGTACGTGAAGCGTAATCACACACCAGCGCTGACTCCTTCCCACCGAAACAAGCGCGTCGACTGGGCGAAGAAGATGCTCAAGTGCAGGTCAGTGTGGGGTGAAGTCATCTTCTCAGAGGAGAAGAAGTTCAAGTTGGACGGTCCTGATGGTCTCCAGAGCTACTGGCATCATCTCCGCGATGAGAAGCAGGTGTTTTTCAGCCGCCACAGCGGAGGTGGCTCAGTGATGGTGTGGGGCTGCTTTTCGTCGCGCGGTCTCGGCGATTTGGCGTTCATCTCGGGGCGACAGAACTCCGAAAAGTACTGCAACACGTTGGGCGACTATCTGCTTCCTTTTGCGCACCAGCACCACCCCGAAAATGTCCAGTTCCAGCAGGATGGAGCTTCGTGTCACCGTGCGAGAGACACCATCACCTTCCTTCGAGAGCATGACGTCACCGTTGTGGAGCACCCAGCACTGTCGCTGGACTTGAACCCCATCGAGAACCTTTGGGGGCTTCTTGCTCGGGCTGTGTACCGCGATAACGCCAGTTCATGACCGAAGCTGCCTTGAAATTGGTCATTTTGACCAAGTGGAGCAAGATCGAGATCTCCTACCTGAACAAGTTGGTTAACTCGATGCCTGACCGTTATTTCCAGGTTATCGAGTGTAAGGGAGCAAAGACTAGCTACTAGGAAGAGCTCAAAGTTAACAGATTGGAAAATATCGGCAGTTTTCTGGTGTGCGGCTAACCAAATGGCGCATTTTGAGTCAGATGGGTTATTGGGTTATAATCCATTGCTCAGCCAAAAAGTGAGTTTTCAAAACAACAAAAGCACCACGGAAACCACAAAATTCGGGCGATTGCGATGGTCTTTATGTGATTGCACGCAAAGTTGCAGAGGCGAAAAAGCTCGGAAGCTCAGAAGCAAACGAAGAAGCCCGCTCTGTGTGTGTGACTGTACGATGACGCTCCCGGCGCCGTGGCTCACGTACAAGACGCAGGACGGCAGATGTCGAATTCGAATTGATCGTTTTACAATGGTGCGCCGTACGGCTCAAAGCCCGCAATGGGGAACTGGAAGTCGCCGCGGAAGTTGAAGCGCACGCGCATCTGCGGCTTCTTCTTGGACGAGTACATGGCGAGCACGGGAAAGAGACACGACGGCGGGTTCTGCACGGCGAGGTCCGCGCTGTGCGACGGTAGCGCCTGCTGTCCGTTGAGGTAGAAGCGCAGATGCGGCACGGCGTCGTCTTGGGTGATCGTGCAGCCGACCACGTCGCCGGCGCGGAAGCACGGCACGCCCGAACGCGACTGGCCGTTCGCGTGCAACATGCCCATGTCCAGTCCGCTGTCCGCCTGCCATGTCACCCCAAAACTGCGTCCGTCCTGGCTCGGCGCGAGTCCCGGGACGAGTGTGGAAGAGCTGTTGCCTAGCGTGACGACAGTCGATGGTGATGATGAGCTGGCAGTCTGAGCTACTGCATGAAGCGCTGAAGATGGCGCTGTTCGAGAGAGAAGACCTCTCATATTGCCAGGTGTCGGGCCAGTTGTGTTAACGCCCATGTTTTCCGTGACTATGGCAACGTTCCCGCGCGGCACTTCCCAGCCTAGCAAGATGCTCTCGCCATCACCGCCAAAGACCTCAATTGTCGCCTGGCACACATAATGAAACCCATACAGTAGTAAGGTAAGGCAAGCTAGTCTACCTGGTAGTCAAGCAAACAAAACCCACACCGAAGGCTGATGGCAAACAAACACTCACCTCGTACATCCACTTGCCAGACTCGCCCTGCTTGCGCTCTTTGGTCGCCAGCACCGTGCAGTAGCGATGCGAGACCTCCAGTTGCAGCAGACAGTCTTCCTCCGAGAAACTCATCAGTTTCTCCAGGTGCTGATTGTTCATCTTGACGCACGAGAAGTCGCGACGGCGCGCGAACTCCTGCTCAAGCACCTCTGGGAAATCTGCAACCGCGGCGATCTGCTGTGCGAATTCACTATCGGTGGTTGTGTTGCTGATTATAATGCTGATGTCTTCTTTGCGATTGGAACTGTGTTGCCCACCAGCAGCCGAGGACGAGTGAAGAAGAAGAGCGACTCGGAGCTTATCGTTGGTCAGTGACGATAGAAACCGACCGAACGCCACTCTCCTCGTGTGGATCTCGCGGACAACCAGCTCGTGGTGGAGAAAGCGGTTCCCTGTTTGCTGAAGCTCGCAGAGGTCTTTCGTTGGGCAGCGCTTCAAGATCTCCAGTACAGTCGTGTCGGGTATCATCTTGCTCGTCATCTCCCGTCGAAGCGCGAATTGTGGAAATTTGTCGGCTTCACTGAGGTAGCTGATGAGGGCGCGTCGCAGGGGCTCGGCGTCAAGATCTTCCGCCAAGATGAGGAGCCGAACGAGGTAGTCGCTCGTGCCAAAAATGCGCTCAACCTGGAGTGACGCCTGCATGATGTCACGCTCCAGGTTGTTCCATCCGTTGCTCTCGCAGGTTCTTTGGAGCTCCAAGGTCTCGTGCTTCACCTCGTCGATCTTCTCATTGAACGTCGCAAGTTGCTCTTGGTACTTGGCGTCGATCTTGGCTTTCTCGTGGTTCAAGAGCGTGTTGTGCATCCTGCGGATGTGCAAGATGTCATCTTCCAGCACCTTCTCGAGCTGCGTCTTCATTCGCTCGAACTCGTCGGCTTTCATCTGCTCCAGCTTCGCGAGGCGCTGCTTGTGCTGCGACTCAAAGATCTCGTGTAGGTGCTGCTTCGAGTCCACTTTGATGCGGCTCGACTCCTTCAGCTGCTGCCGCTGAAGCTCGAGGCGCTCCATCAGACTCGGGTCCTTTGAGAATTGCACCAAACGGTCAAATATCGGCTGCTCCAAGTGGTTGTACACGTGACACGAGTCGTAAAATGCGACGGCGTCGGTCAGCTGAAGCTTCTCGAGCCGAGTCCCAGCGGCCTGGAGCGTGAATGCCTGGTGACGAGACGCCCGAACGCCAACCTCGGGGCGTTTAAAGAGCTGCTGGAGCATGCTGGCGCAACGACCGAGCTGACTTTTTGACACGCTCCTGGTATACTACGGCATCGTGTGAGAGAGCCAAGATCAGCCAAGCAAGTGCAAGCAAGCGCCCATGGCCACGGACGAGCGTACCTTGGGGAAGCTACGCCCCGTGATATCAACGCTGATCATCTCGCTTGGCTCGTTCTGGAACTTCTCGTCGTCGTAGAGAAGCTGAAAGAGCTTGGTCTCGCAAGACGTCCGCGTGCTTCGTAGCAGTGACTGGTACTCGGACAAGATGGCGTACGTGCCGCTGGCGTAATGGGCGTCTTTGTTGAGCGAGATCGCCTGGAGATAGAGAGCGAAGAGCACTCGGAACTCGGGTGATTGTAGCGTCTGAAAGCGCTGTTCCAGCTGCTCAGGCGCTCTCGCGACGCCAAATTCCTTCTGGAAGCGACGCGAGACCTCGTCCATCTTGAGCTCAGGCTGGAAGCACCGGTACTTGACAAGCAGCAGGTCCTGCTCCAGACTGAAGAGCTCATGTGCGTCAAAGAGATCGACATTGTTGTTAATGTCACTGTCGTCGTCATCATCCTGGTCGTCAAACAGCCCCGAGTCGAGGACGGCGGGGAACGGGAAGATTGGTGGGGCGAAAAACCGCTTTGCATCGCCGGTCTCGCTCAAGCTTCCGCCTTGAAACATCGTGTTTGTGACTGAGGCGCGCGAGAAGTCGTGACGCTAACGGCGTAATCCAGTTACAGCGCAAGATTGGGAAGCGACGCGGCATGTGTGAGGTTGGTCAGCAGGGGAAGCCAACTCGAAGGTGCACGACACTCTCAAGGTGCTGGCAACATGTGCTGTCGACTGAATGGCGTGTCTGCGTGCAGTGATCACCGAGAGCGAAATGGGCATCAACACGCGTCAATTTTCGAGGCGTTGGAGATTGGGCCACTTGGTGGTTTCTTCTCCTTCGTTTCGACTTTTGATAAAACTATTTTCTGCATCATCAAATCGCCCGCCACGGAGCAACTTTTGCGTCGCTACCGGGACCGCATCCAGTGCCAAGGGAGTCGGTTGAGCGCTTCTTTGAATCGTCGACGCCATGAGCCAAGCCAACCACGAAGTGTTCTCAAAGGACACGTTCTTAACGTCGCTGCGTAATGGCGGTGGTGCTGCTGGGAGTGAGAACGCCCAAGGTCATGGCAAAATGGTTGTCGAAGAGCCTGAAGCGTACGTGATATGCATATGTTTGTCGTGTGCAAGTCATTCTTCGCTGAACATGTCTGGTTGACTGACATCGTCATTGTGATTCTCTTGGCGGGCATACAGGATGGCACTCGTGCGAGACAGACACGCACAGCTCCATGAAGTCGTGGGCTCTCTGTCTGACAAAGTACCGTATTTAAATCCTCCTGATACACTCCACCATGATGAGACTTTGGCTGATCCACTCGTGATACACAGATCAGCGCGGTGCTTGGACGCCAAGAAAAAGATTTCCTGGCTGCGTACCGCGCACACATGTACAATGTCCAGAAGGAGCTCCATGACATGCGCGAGAAGATGCAGCGCAACGAAACAGTCGAGAACAAGACAGAGAAGATCAAGAAAATCGAGGAGGAGCGCGATTGGTACCGTAAAGAAGCCCTCCGGCTGGACGCGTTCACGACTTCCATGACCAAAGACCTCAAGTATATGAAGGAGAAACTCGAGGCCATCGAAGAAGACCGTAATTGGCTCGAGAAGCAGCTCAAGGCCTGCAAGAAGCAGAACAAAATGCTGCGCGCCGAGCTCGACGTGCGAATCGCTTCACCTAATGGGAATGCTGGCTTTGAGAGCAGTATGCTGCCCAGCTTCGAGACTCAGAATAAAGGCCTTGTCTCAGCTATGCCAAGGAAGCAAACGAAGCGGAACTCGGAGAGCTCGACGACGACTGGAGGGCTCCATAACCTTGGCGGCTTGCCCTATTTGAACCTCGAGAGTCCAGCTTCGCCTCCAACAATGTTGGACGAGCGTGAGGAGAAGTTTAAGCGCCATATCAAGTCTCTGAAGCGCGAACTGCAGCAAAAGAACCAGGAGCTCGTGATGATGAAGCAGCAGCGATACTTGGGCAAAGATGAGAAGCAGCGGTCCCATTTGGAGAATTTCTTTATTCAGTGCGTCGAGTCTGTGAAGGAAGAAGTGGTAAAGCGGAGACCTGGTGGTGGAGGTGGCGGTGGCGTATCGACGAGGCTGGAGAGAAAGCAAGAGAAGCCGGGACTGCGTGGCGCCTCGAATGCAGACAAAGCGAGGAACCAGCGGTACGACGTGGGCCCAGATTTCGAAGATTTCACGTCCGTGGACCGTGTTCGCCTGATCGAGAGGCTGCTGGCCCATGACGAGGTCCTGACGTTCCTGTACGAGCACTTGTTCCCGTCGCAGTTGCCGCTGGAGAATGCGGCATCTATAGACAAGGAGGGGACAGCGCGGGGTTTGAACCAGTACCAGTCGTCCTCGGAGTCGACCGTGAGTCTCCCAGAGACAACGCTTCGACCAACAGAGTTGTACGACAGGACTGGGAGCTTTGACAATGGTGGAGATTCAGCAAAACTCGGAGGAGGGAAGCCTGCCGGCAGTGGGGCAGCTGCAGTGTCGGCAGTGCGAGGTGGAGTCTTGCCGCTCGACGATTACACCAAGGACTACTTGCGATCCATGTAAGTTTATTTGGTTCGCTGGACTCTTTAAAATGATGCTATTCGTCTGGAAAACTAATCGAGTCGACACGCTTCGTTGATTATAGACGACAAGGCACAAGCTCGTCGACATCGTAGCTCCCCACACAACAGCAGTAAGTAACAAAGCTCCTCCATAGAAATAGTCTACAGCAGTTCGCATTTTCTGTTCACTTCCACCATTCGTTATCCGAATCCTCAATGCGGATCTCGATTCCGAGAACCATCACCCTCTTGTGCGCGCAGTAAGCAGGTGAGAGCTTCATCGGCAACACCCTGCCGTCTCTCAAACGCCCAACATGGGTGGACTCGGGAGCAGATGACCTACTTTGTTCTTCTTGTGGTCTTTGCTCTGATGATGACCGTGCCTATTTTCGTCACCCCCTCAGCAAGCAAGACCCTGGACTTCCACATCCTGGCAACTCGTGAAACAGCAAACAAGAAGGCGGCCGAATGACGAAAGCTCGACGAGCCACTTGACCCTGTCTGAGTGTCTATCAGCGCCTTCCCAACCATGACGATAACCAGCAAGAAGAGCGTCGCTTCCTCTGATCCAGCTCCACTTGAAGCACCACCAGAGCAAATTCTGACTCTGTTACAGCTGAACAAAGTGGCGATCGCCGACCAGCTTCTGCATTCGATCAAGTGCTTCCGTCTGGCGCAGGTGACGCAGCTGCTGACGCTTCTCAACGTGCTCCAGACCCAAGCAGCGCTTGCGAACGTTGTCGCGTATTTCGATCGCACGCTCGACGTCAAGGACGAACTGGTGCGTTACCTACACGATCTGCTCAAGATGCACCACTACATCACGCACCACAGCGTCGATAGTGAGCTCTCAGCCGTGATGATGCAGCTCTACGGCGCCTTTGGCGACGGCGCCGACCGCCAGCAGCTCACAAAGGTGTTCCAGACCATCGGCTTCCCACTATGTGCCGCGTTCTGCTTGTTGTGCGACAAGCTGCCGTTCAAACTCCAACAAGAGCTGCTCACTCTCTTCGCTGAGGACTTACCAGAGCTAAGAACGTGGATCAGTTGGCTCGTTAAACTTCGCAATGGCAGCAGCAAGCGAAGCACTAGTGGTGGTGATGGGCCTGACGACGATGGTGGCGAGGGCTCATCGTCGCCATTCGACGCCGCGATCGGGTTCTTCGTGAAGACCATCTTTGAGCACTGCACGTTCTCCTGGCTGGCGCTACTGCGACCACTGACGAGCTCCGTTCGACTGGCAGTCGTGCGAGCGACAGAAGCTCTCTCGAGCGTCTCACTCAAGCAGTTGGCTCGCTTCTTCGAGCTCACAACGGGCACTTCACTGCAAAAGTACCTCGAACTCGACATTGCGCTGCGCGTGGAGGTGCCCAAACTGCTCAACGAGTTCCCCATGGCGACGCTGCAGACGTTGTTCGCGAGATTCAATAGCGCAAAGCTGATTAATTGTGCTCTCGTGGCGCTGGGCGTGCTGCCCAAGCGCGAATTGCTCCGACTCGTAGACGCGCTCAGTATCGCTGAGAACCACGTGATCGGCGTATTTGTACCAGCGCTGTTCACGTACAAGCGAACTGAGGAGTTCACGAGGCTGTTCCTGGTCTTCTCGACACAGAGTCAGCTGCGTTTCCTGGATCTGCTTCACGTCGTAGCAGCACCACCAACAGCAGAGCCATCGGTTGAGCTAACCAGTGAGGACGCCACAGCCTCGACTGGCCCGCCAGTGCACAGTGATATAGATATCCCATCAGCCGCTGACTCTCAAGAAGAAGCCAATAGCGACGTCGCCGCGTGGCTCGTGTTCGATCTCTTCCTGGACGCGCACTTCAACTCGTACGATACGGTCGTGCTGAAGCTCTCGACGCTGCCCAGCGCATTTGCCCACAAAATGATCACGTCGATTGCAAAGTACACTCCGGAAGAGCTCGCCGTGCTGGGCGAAGGCATCGAGAGCATAGCCACAGATTGCCTGCCACAATTTCTGAAGCTCAATGCAGCTCTGCCGTCGCTGGAGACTCGACAGATCCTTGTCAAGTGGGTCCAAGAGGTCCCTGGCAACGAAGCCGCGCCCATCTACGACGTCCTCCTTGTTCATCTAGAGAAGGATCAGAGCACTGACGACACGGTCGAGAAAGCCAAGATTCGCCTTGACATTGTGACCAAGATCCTCAATCTGATCACGACGCTGGCGCCGAAGGATAAGAAGGCGCTCTGTGTGGACGTCCTCCTTCGCTCGCCACTGCCTCAAGACCAGCAACAACAGCCACCTGACGACTCATTGGACAGTACCCTTGATCCGGCAGCCAGCGTCCACGCACTGAACGACAGCATCCTGCGGTACCTCTGTGACTGTACGATCGCGCTCCACAAGGCCATCAAATTGTTCCGCGTGATCCCGTCGACTAGGTACCAAGGACTCATCTTCCTGTTGCGTACACAGCGGATCGCCGAGCAAGTCGCGCTCTCGAGACTCATGCTGAGTCTCCCCAGTGAAGCCAACTGCCGCCTTCTGGACAAAGTGCACTCGCTGCCCACTGAGACGCTCGATCTCTTCTTTGAACTGCTGCTGCTGATACCGCAGATCGAGTACCGAACGCTTACAAAGTTGCTCATCTCGCCAAACGTGTCGTCGGCCCAGCTGCTGAGCTTCGTGCAGGTCGCGGCGAGTCTCATGAACCAGGCGTCGAGTCGCGAGCTCGTCATATTCACAGCTGAGCTGCCCGTCGTTACGCGCAACCTGCTGTTCGAGATGCTCGCGAGCGAGCCCGTGAAAGGCGTGCTGCTGCGCATCGTGGCGTGTTCGTCCAAGCTCCCGGCTGAGCTCTTGCACCAGATGATCGCCCTGCTGCATCCGTTGTCATGGGGCACGCGGTCGTCGTTCGTTGAGCAGATTCGTGCGCTGGAGAGCACGGAGCACGTCCAGGACCTCGTCGACGTATCTCGGGACCTCAGTTCCAGTGATCTCCAGATCCTCGTGCTGCTCTTCAACCTCTTCCAATTACCCGTGCGTATCGGCTTCGTCACGCTCTTTCTCTCGCTCTCGCACCAGGAGAAGCACTTGGCGCTGGGCAAATTGAACATTCTTCCAAAGGACAAGCTCCAGTCGTACTGCACGCAAATCTGTGAGCCCAGACATCGTGATCTCTCAGATGCCGTCGGTGCTGGGTTCTTTCGCGTCTTTGGGATCCTCGAGGGCGTGTATCAGGCGACAATGCTCACACTGCTGGAGAAGGAGTCCTGCTGGTCACTCATCTTGCTCATGGCAGACTGCGTGGCCAAGAACCCCGAGCCAAACCTCATCAACGGCTTTGCAGCGTCCCTGATACTGCTGAACCACGAAGCAGAGCTACTGGCGCTGCGCAGCGTCGTCGAAGAAGCGCTCGCGACCGCCACGTCGCTCCACGAGCTCGTCCTCGTGCTCTGCCACTTTCGGAACCCAGCCAAGCTGCTCGAGTTCCTCAAGTTTGTGCACCACCTGAGCCGATTCACACGCTCGACCGTGCTCTTCCGCGTGCTCTCCAAGTACAAGCAGACCGTGTTCATCTACGAAATGTGCCGCATCCTGGACTTGGACGACACGCTCTTCGCGCTCAAGCGACTCGATCGACTGTGGCAGCAGCATCACGAAACCCTGGATATCGCGCTCGAGACTCTGTCCAAGAGGTATACAACTGCTGGCTTCGGCACCAAAGGCATCGAGATCAAAGACGAGTTCTGCAACGTGGTCTTGGGATTCCACGATCGCAAGGTGAAGCTGTCTGATGACCACAATCGACTGCAGCATGAAACCCGATACATCGTACCACGGACAGCTCAGACCGCTGACAGTGTTGTAGACGTAGCAGCTTGTCAAGAAGACGATGACGACTACCGCAACACCCTGTTTGTGCCGTCGTCACGCCCAATTTCGCATCCCGCAGTCTCAATTGAGCGCCATCTCCGACGCGCACAGTCCGAAGACACTCTCCCAAAGCAGTGGAAAAGGGCGATGGCTTCGTATGAAGACACCATCAGTAGCAGTAGGGAATCTTCAGTCTTCAACGAGCAAGCAGGTATCAGCACCGGAGATGCTGACTTTGATCGCCGAGCCGCGAACGAGGCTGGTGTTATTCCTGCAACCATCAGTGGTAGTAATGAATCCGAGAGCGAGCTACTGTCAAGAAGTGCTCTGTTTGCGCTCACCGAGTCCCCACTGAGTCTGCCGCCGATATCAGGTAGTACGCCAGATGCCCCCGAATGTGAGTCGAACGCCACCGATCCAAACGAGCGCAACTCAGACGACGAACAACATCGATCCAGAAGAGTCAAAGACGAGTCCGCGTCACTCTTGACGACAGTCCTGCCGCCGCTTCTTGCGCCTCAGCTCCGCCACAAAGCTTCAGCAACAATACCGATCGACACGAGACCTCGATCTTCCAGCAGCTCACTCATCGACAGCAACGGTGCATCATCACCAGTCATCTCTGACGCCATCGCTGTCGAGCGCACGCTAAGTCGGTCCGAGTCCGCGCCGATCACGATCGCACCATTGGAGCCGTACGTCATCCCGCAGCATCAAAAGCCCAAGCGATACCGTGGACTGGCGGCAGCACTCGACGACGACACGGCTTCCGAGTTCCACGTCATTCGCGACCGGGGGGCGAGCATTTTCAGGAAAGAGTGCGAGTCCATGGAGGCGAATGGCCCAAACCGTATCCGCATCTCCAAGACGCTCGCTGCGCAGTCCCACGTCATGGCTGTACGTGTTCAGCATGCACTCGGGAAGCGCGACCACAATCGCTACGGCTCGCCGCTCGCATCGCCTCTACTACGACCAGACAGCCACACATTCGAACAGGCTCACGCTGCGATGGCTGCAGCGGCAAAGGCTCGCGAGGCTGGAGTCCATCGACTGGGATTTTGTCAGTCGGTGCAGCTGCTGACAGAGTGAACGACGGTTAGATTAGTGCGTTAGCAAGCATCCGACAATTTACCTGTCGAGGGCGCTGGGAGAATGGGAGCGAGTGTGAAAATCGTTGGTCTATACGTGTAACTTTACTTGTCCGTCGGCTGAAGTCCATTAGTTCTGCCCATGCAGCACCACCTGCGAGAATAGGCTGTCATGCTTCGCCGCCAGTTCGTTAAACGTGCCCTGCTCCGCGACTTGGCCGTCAAAGATCACAGCAATGCGGTCCGCGCTTCGGATTGTCGACAGCCGGTGCGCCACCAGGATCACC
>JAASFY010000173.1:0-34290 GCA_023334035.1 Globisporangium okanoganense | reverse complement strand
CGGTTTTGAACGCTGAAATTAACACTGCTAGCGGAACATGGGAGCGAAATCCATGTGTCCAAATTTCAGTCAATTTGAAGCAAAATTCCGTTCAAGTCATGAAAAATTCGAGTGGTCTTATACTTCCTGCCACCACTGTATCCTGTGTCTTGCCCGATAACTGGATAATAAGAGCTCCGATATAATAACAGCTGACACCCACAAACCGATCAATTTTCATTTCCTCAAACGTATCGGCACTATTGATCACTATTAATAGTGACGAGACGTTTGAGGAAATAAAAGTCAATCGGTTTGCGGACACGCTCCTACAATATTAACCAGAGCCATCCGAACGAACGAGCGACAAATGGAGGGCCATCATAGATCGCAGCGCACTCCCTGATCGAGTGAGCATAATTACTAACTTCAACTTGTGACCCTGTGTTCTTTGAAGCAAATTATAGAGTCGATCAACTTGTCCCCAGGTGTCTTTGCAGCATTTTAAAGCATTGCTCTCGATGTGATAAGAGTTGCGGCAAATGCGCTCGAAATGTCAAAATGTGTTCATTTACGTTTACTTTTGTCAAATTTCTCCTTATTACTCACTTGTCTTGTCAAATGTTAACTCATTTTTTACAAGACAAATCTCGTTTTCTCATATATATGTTTACCAATCAAAAATTACTGATTGGCCAAAAAGAAGCGATGGCGTTATAATTCTTGCGCACACAGTAACAACCGACAAAAGAAAATGGGAAGCCACCACAAAGCTCGAACGCCATCAATCAATCATGGCCGGCGCAAATGCGAATGCCGCTGCGCGTGAGGAGACCCACGGCGAGTACCTGGCGCGCTTCTGGGGCGCGCACGCGTCGGCGTTCATGCGCTGGTTCCTCGCTCTGCCCTACGCCGGCCAGGTGTCGCTGCTGCGCAACGCGTGCCCGGACATCCCCGCGCAGTACGACCTGAGCGCCGAGCGGCCGCAGGCGGCGCAGTTCCTCTCGCCGGACCTGACGCTCAAGGCGCTCCTGGAGGAGAACGGCAAGGTCTTCCTGCGCATGATGAATGTGCGCGCGAGCCGCTCGGACGACTGCACGCGTCAGGACCTGCTGTACCTGCGCGCGCTGCGCGCCGAGAACAAGATGCCGACGTTCTCGGGCGAGACGTTCAAGCACGTGTCGCTCGCGTTCGTCGATCCGCTGGACGCTGAGCAGAATGTGCAGTCGCTGCTGCCGTCAGCGTCACAGGTGCTCCTGGACGAGAAGAAGACGCTGATCGCGCAGGGCAAGCTCATCGAGGCCGACGTGTGGCTCACGCTGCAGATGCGCCAGCAGGTGGTCTACGCGCTGCTCACGAACGTCGCGCACACGTTCGAGACGATGTTTCTGAACCAGGTGATGGTCGGCGAGGTCTCTGCGGCGGAGATTGGCTGTCGCTTCTGCGGCGCAGTGGCTTGTAAGGAAGAAAGCGGTGGTGGTGGCGCCACGAGTCTGCTGCGCTGCGCGTGCGAGGCTGCGTTCTACTGCTGCAAGGAGCATCAGGTGGAGGACTGGAGCAACCACAGGGCCAGCTGCAAGGCGATCCGGAAAGAGATGAGCAACGCTGCTGCTGGGACTACGGAGTAGGATGCGAGTAACCAAAGCACATAGAGAGCCACTCGGTTTTCCATCACACAGCTATTAGAGAGACTTGATTTGGCGCGACATCGGATTTTCACCATCCGCCGAAATGGCCTTGGGCATCCGTTTCTCAGCCTCCACCATCTGAATCAGGTTTCCACCATCCGAATGAGTCAAAAATCGGTCTCCAGCATCCGTGGGAACAGCCTTCACCATCCGAATAAAAAGGGACATTGAGGTCAAGTGTTATTCTACCCATTATTACAGGTCACACTAAACAACCTTTTTCTTGTTCGCACTCATGACACTCAGTGTCTCCGTGCTCGGCCGAAATATAATTAAGATCTAGCGTGTATATGCTTGGACCGCTCGGTAAACTACGGTCGCTGGGCCCACCTACACAGATCACGGGGACCCTGCCCTCTCTCGCTGCGCTCGGGGGTGCCGCTTCGCTGGGCTTCCCACCCCGTGTCTGCTTTGGCTACGCTCCCTCCGTTTCCTTGCTATCATAGACCTCTTTATGGCACATTAGATCTGCCCTGTCACATTCGGATGCTGGAGGCCGAAAAACGATGCCCAAGGCCGATAATTCGGACTTTTCTCATTTGGCACAGGTCTTGACATGTTGATTTTATTTTTATTAGGATCCGAGCAAAGCGCTGACTGCCTTGCTGAGCTCGTAGCCGCCCAAGTCTAGGTACTGTACTGCGACGTCCTATCCATTAATGCCTTCTTTACATTCAAGCAGGCTCTACGATGGGGTGACATGGAATGCCCTGGCGGAAGGATGTGCACTAGGATACAGTACAGTTCACGATGCCTTTTCATGAAGAAGTGGCCTTTACCATTGGAAGACAATGAAAGGTGCTGGGGCGATGCGTTGCATGTTCCCGCTGAGAAAGCGCTTCGGGTGCTATTATAATGGAACGACAGGCAAGGACACGACCGAGTGAGTGGCTTGCTGTTAATCGTAAATAAGATGCCTCTTCTTTGGGTAACTAAGCTACCAAAGCTATTGTACAAGGTAGCTCGCTCAACTATATGTGTCCTAAATCCTCCAAGCAACTGGAGTGGCTGGTCATGGTACTGCTTGCTACTACTGGTGAGCTTCCATTGGCTCGTGTATTCTTCTATATGGAGAATGTGTTGCGGTCCGAGTCGTAATCGCAGTCGCTCTCGGCGATCGCCTCGAGGTGGTGCTTGTGGCGCTTATCCTGGACGTGGTCGAGCTCTCGTCGCTTCTGCTGGCGCATGAGGAATTCCTCGAAGACCTCGAACCACGTGTTGGCCTGCTCGTCGCTCTGCGCCGCCAGCAAGAGCACGCGGCCGCTCATGAGTCGCACGCTCAGGCCGTGCCGCTTGCCTGCAAAGTATGACACGTCCACGATGAGCTCGGAGCGCCGCACTCGTGAGTGCTCGCGAGCGTCCTTGCGGTACGAGAGGCAGCCGTTCTGGAACACAAAGTAGCGCCGCCGCCATGTCTTGATGAGACGCTCACTACGCTTGCTGAGGTACCCGGCGGCGTAGTCGTCGAGCGCCACCACGCTGTCGTCGCGCTTGCAGACCATTGTGCTATGTGTGTGTGGGTGGAGCTGGGAGGGCTGGTTGGTACTCGGTTAGAGTGCGATTTCGGGAATGAGACGGAGAAAGCGGCCGGCTGTGGCACTTGCGGTAGAGTGGCCTAGGCTGGCTGGCGAGCAGTACAGACAGACAGACAGACAGACAGAGAGTGGGCAGTGACTGGTCGAGCGCCGCGTCACCAACACTCACTTGTTGCTGTTGTTGGGGCGTCCGTCCACTTGGTAACCCTTGACTTCCCGAATCGCGTCAGAAAGTCGCACTGGAGCTCTTCGCAGAGTCGCATCCAATTTTACAGGAGTACGTATTTATACAGGTCGTCGTTAGTATAAATAGTGTGTGACGACTGCAGAACACGGAATAGATTATTGGGGTGAAACTAATTAATAAGTCCTGTGTTGAAGTGGGTACATCTGTGTCAAGCCAGTGTGGGGCTTCTTTTGACCAGAGAGGCAGACGCTCTATGCGGCGCGTCAATGGCGCCGGCAGAGTTGAGCTGCTGTTGAGCTTTTGGTGGTGACCGTGGGCTCGTTTGCCACAGCCACATGGCATCTGGAGATCGATGTTGATACTCAAAAGCCTACGCAAACAGCCCCAAGAGCCACAAAGTTTTCATGAAATCGCGTGAACAGTGGACCAGAGGATCACGTGTTGATCCAGGAGACATTTTCGCCCGGACTCTACAGCCCAGCAATGCTGTTGGTTGATGAGATGCTGAGAGTTGGTGAGACGTTCGTTGGTTGTTGAAGTAATCAACGCGTGAGCTCATTTCGAGCGGATTCGCACTGTACTGAGAGGCAGAAAACCGCATTGAGAGCGAAATCAAGTGGCCTCCACACATCCAAAACTTTTTCAAGATCGTCATGGCTTCGTTTTTTAGCAGAGCATATCGATTTGAGCAGAAAATTCGGCTTTTCATTGGCTGAAATCATGCTCGTCGCTTCTTCTACCAGTGTTAAACTCCTGGCCACACGCAACGTTCCTGGCTGCGTTGCTCAGCAACAGAATGGACTGGGGAGGTGATCGCGTGTGTGTGTGTTATAGTACTGATGGATGACCATGCCTCCCACCTCCGCCTCGATGAGGTCTCCAGTGCGTTCCGAAAATGTTTCGAGGTTTCGAGCGGACGTTTCAAGGTTTCCATCCAAACCTACAAAACATATGTAGGTTTGGCTGACTGCTGCCACCATTTTGAAGTCGGTGGCTCAGATCCAATTTCTCATCACCGACTGCATTCTTTTTTCTTTCTTCTCGGGATCTTCGCGGCGAAAAGCTTCAATTGCGAGAAAGACAAGTGTCGTGACGCCATCCATCGCCATCATTTTGACGAGCGCGCTGTTACGATCAGAACAGCAGTGATGCCACCACAGACGCCTGCGCCACGCGTGCGCCAAGCCACCCACGCAGGCTCGTGGTACTCGCACGACGAGCGCGAGCTCGACACGCAGCTCACGGGTCTGTACGAGTGCATTTGTAGCCAGTCGTACGAGATGCAGACGGTTTATCTAATGAAAACTGGCGTGCGTGTATGGTGCGTATTATGCATTAACAGAGTGGCTGCGGTCGGCGGCAGAGGCGAATGAGTACGGCGAGCACCAGACGATCCGCGCGATCATTGCGCCGCACGCGGGCTTCCGGTTCGTGCCGAGTAGCTGACAGCCCAACACTGTATCATTACAGTATTTGTATATGACTAACATTATTTTCATGGATGCAACGCACTATTGATGCAGGTACTCTGGTTTGACGGCTGCGCACGCGTACCAGCACATCGAGGCGCTGGAGCGCGTGAAGCGCGTGTTCATTCTGGGTCCGTCGCACCATTTTTACCTTCGGTACGATTGATCTCCCCGCTCGTTGCATAGGCTCAAATGTGATTGAAATGCTATTGGCAATCATGGAAATTAACATTACAGCCTTGTCAATGGTGGCTTTGCATCTGAGCAGCGGCTGTGCGGTGTCCACTGCGGTCGAGTACGAGACGCCACTTGGGAACATTGAGATCGACCACGAGATCAACGAGCAGCTTATCAACACTGTGAGTGATCGTGGCAGGCGATGGTTAAGCGTTTGCCTCCGGGTATTCTCACTAACGAGAGTTAATTATACAATGTGTGTCTGATTTTATTTGTTTATACCAGGGCAAATTCGTCACCATGTCGCTGGATGTTGATGAAGATGAGCACAGCATTGAGATGCACCTGCCGTTCATCGTCAAGGTATAATTTTTGGTATTTTTCATGTGAAAAATGTTTAAAATGAGCTCTTCGTGCTGACTCTTGGTTTCTATGTATTAAAGGTGATGAATGGTCGAAAATTCACGGCGGTGCCGATTCTCGTGGGCAACACGAAGACCAAGATGGACCAGGAGTACGGCAAGTAAGTGGCTCACAGATTACATATGTGCAAGTTTGAGAAGCAGCATTATTGGAAAATTGGTGTGACTGACGAAATTGGTTATTGCTTGCAGGATTCTGGCTCCGTACTTAGAGGATGAAGAGAACCTCTTTGTGATCAGCTCGGATTTCTGCCACTGGGGATCACGGTAAAGCTATCTCTGCTGTTCGCGGTCTGCATAACGATATCACCTCACGGGCAACATTTCCTGACCCTGGACAATATGCACTTGTATGGCATGTGGTGTTGTAGATTTCGCTACCAGCCGCACGACTCGGCCTATGGAGAAATTCACGAATACATCAAGCACCTCGACCACGAAGGCATGCAAGTACGTCCACAGCATGACACTGTTGTGCTACTAGGTGGGCGGTGATAAACTGAAAGATCACATGAATAAGGTCTAACGCATTTTGGCTGGCTATGACAATTTCTACCAACAAACAACAGCTCATCGAGCGCATTGACGCGATGGGCTTTTCGGAATACCTAGAGAAGACGAAGAACACGATCTGCGGGCGCCACCCGATATCGCTGCTGCTCCACGCGATCCGCGCGTCCGACAAGATCCGCTGCACGCTCAAGTTCGTCCAGTACGCGCAGAGCAGCGCGTGCAAGCACCACGGTGACTCGTCTGTGAGCTACGCGTCTGCGATCGTGTACCACAACCCATGAGCGAGTTAGTGGAGCGAGGGAGAAGTGCGTGGGGCACGGGGTCGTCGATGGAACAGGACGCCCAGAGAGGAAGTGGCTGTGTGTGAATAACCAGCATCTGCATGTTGTACATTGTCAATCTAAGACCTCGAGCGCGTGAATTCGCAAACGAAATATGTTGTCAGGAATATTTCGCGGAAGTGTCGTATTCCTCCTCCCCGAGAGCGAATTGTATTTTAGGCACGCGTTGGATCTGATCCCACCTCGCACTGCAAGCGATGCTGTCGGGGTCGTATCGCTTTAGATGTACCGCAGCGCATTGAAAATCACTGTTCATAAGATCATCGCGCAGTACAGCTCCAGATAAATGTTCCGAGCGCGTAGGTCGTCGTCGCTTTGGTCCACAGCGTCCTCGGCAAATCCAGCATTGTCGTCAGTGGTTTCGAGTGGTGGCTCGCTCGATCGGTCAGCCACGCTGTCGTCTTTGAGCATCGCTGCATCTGCACCTGGGAAGCAGACGAAGAAGGATCGACCGGCATGGAAGCGCTTGACAAGGAAGATCTCGCAGACACTGGGCGTCAAGTCCAAGAAGAAGAATGTACTTGCGCTGCCACCGGTGGAAGAAGACCCAGCGGTTCGCAAAGAGACACGAATCGCAGCTGTTGCTGTCGAAAGTCCACCAATACCCATACCTGATGTGCGCGTGCCTTCACGAGATCAAAGCACTGCTGAAGAATGCATCACGGAGCCCACGTTCAATGAAGGAGCGGCAGAGAATGAGCTCGTTAGTCGCACCAGAGCCGTGCCAATGGTCGAGAGACAGTCAGAGTCGACTTCACCTGCGCTTCTTGAGCTCCTTGACGCCATCCCAGCTGATTTGCCTCTCATTCAGTACATCGCAGAGTGCCTCCTGACGGATGTATCGCCAGCAAGTCCACACGATGACGCGCAGTCGAACGACGTGGAATCGCAACTATTCTTCAAGAGTCTGGAGCTGAAGAAGTGGTCTTTGGCGCAAGTGCTCGCGGAGAAGATTCAGCGACGACTAACTTTCCGACACCAGCATAGAACGAAGGATGGCATCGACGGATCTCGTGATAGCAACGGACAGGCAGACAAAGAGCGAATACGATTGGGATCTTCGGCGATTGCAGGCGATGAAGTGGACAACTGCGACGTGGTCCTGAGCTTCCTAGACACATGTTCTGCGTGAGTCCGACCTCTAAAGAGTAATACCTCCAAGCACGTCAACAGTAGTTCCAAAGAGCAAAGATACGATTACCGGCTGTGAATTCTTTTGTCTTAGTCTCGCGACGGCCCGAACGCCTTGGTGAAGATTTCCTGCACCTGCGCCTTGTTGCGCTTCGAGAGGCCGACGGCGCATGCAGCGAGGCTCTCGCGGCCGATGAAGTCGATCGGCAGCTTCTTGCTAACCACCTTCTCCAAGTGCGCCTTGGCGTACGTCCACGCGCCTTGGTTCAGCGGCTCTTCCTGCACGTACACCACCTTCTTCACGTTCTCGAACTTGGCCATCTCCTTCGCGACCTGCTGGAACGGGAACGGCGCGAGTTCTTCCAAGCGGATAATCGCGATATCCGATGGGTTCTCCGATCGGCTTGCGCGCTCCTTCACGAGGTCGTAGTAGAACTTGCCCGAGCAAAAGTACACTTTCTTCACTTCCGACGGCTCGGAGATCGACGCGTCGCCAAACACTGGCTGGAATTGCGTCTCCGGACCCAGATCCTGAAGGGACGATGTCGCATCAGCCAGACGCAGCAGCGTCTTTGGCGCCATCACCACCATGGGCTTGCGGAATGAGCGCTGCTGCTGACGACGCAGCATGTGGAAGTAGTTCGCAGGCGTCGTCGGGTTCACGACGATGATGTTCGTGTCGTGCTGATAGTCCTTCCAGTCGATCTGCTTCTTGGATGCGTACGACGGCGTCAGCGCAGGGGTGTCCACAAGCTGCAGAAAGCGCTCAACGCGTCCACTCGAGTGGTCGGGGCCAGCGCCATCGTAGCCGTGCGGCAGCAGGAGCACGAGACCAGATTGGCGCATCCACTTGGACTCGGCGCACGCGAGGAACTGGTCGATCACGATCTGTGCGCCGTTGAAGAAGTCGCCAAACTGAGCTTCCCAGATCACCAGGTTCTTCGGGTCTTCCCACGAGTAGCCGTACTCAAACGCCATCACAGCGAGCTCCGACAAGTTGCTGTTAATTACCGTGAACTTTCCCTGCGAGTCTGGAAGGTGGTGGAATGGGAAGTACAGCTCTTCCGTCGCCTGGTCGGTGAACGCAGCGTGGCGCTGACTGAAGGTGCCACGTCGGCAGTCCTGTCCCGCTAGACGAACCGAGTTGCCTTCACGCAGCAGACTTCCAAACGCCATGGCTTCTGCCGTCGCCCAGTCGACGCGCACGGCTTCTGGTGCGCTCTTCGTCAGCATCTTCTTTCGCGACTCCACGTGCGTACGCTGCAAACGGTCGTGGGCTTGGATGTGCGACGGCAGGTTGACCGACTCCAGACCAACGTCCAGCAGCTTGTTAAGGGCAACACCGGTTGACAAATTCGTGTACAAGTCCTCTGCTTGCGGCTGTCCGATCGACGACCACTTTCCCTTGAACGCATCGATTTCGGTGGGCGTGTAGCCATCCGAGACGATCTGGAGCTCCTTCTCCAAGTGCGCGTTCAGACGGTCGACAAGCTTCTGCACACCTTCTTCCGTCACGAGGCCCGTGGTCTGCAGCTCCTTGCTGAACTTAATAGGGAAACGACCCGCTTCGCCCACAGCTTCGTACATCTTTGGCTGCGTGAAGCGAGGCTCATCGACTTCGTTGTGGCCGTGGCGGCGGTAGCCAACCATGTCGATCACAATGTCCTTCTTGAAGCGGTTGCGGTACTCGACCGCGAGACGCGCCGCCTGGATCACGTGGTGCACGGACTCGCCGTTCACGTGGATCACCGGCGCTTCAATGCCCTTGGCAATGTCGGACGAGTAGCGCGTCGATCGGCCGTCTTTGAAAGTCGTCGTGAAGCCGACCTGGTTGTTCACGATCAAATGCACCGAGCCACCGGTCTTGAAGCCTGGCAGCTGAGAGAGCGAGAGGCCCTCGGGCACGCAGCCCTGACCGGAGAATGCAGCGTCGCCGTGCAGCATAAACGCCATCGCGTTGGAGCCAGCGTCGATCTTCGCACGCACCTTGCCAGTCGTCACGGGGTTGATGATCTCCAAGTGCGACGGGTTGTGCAGCAGCGACACGTGCACTTTCTTTTCGCCGAAGCTCTTGTCAACCGACTGCGCAATGTGCGACGTCACATCATCAACGCCGTGGAACTCTGGCGGGAACTCCGAGTTGCCCTGCACTTTGTAGAAGAGCTTGTGCGCTGGGTACTCCAAGAGCGACACGAGCATTGCCAAGCGCCCACGGTGCGGCATGCCGATGACCACATCCGAGATACCAGCGACCGCTGCAGCGTTGAGCACAGTGTGGACCGCTGGCAGCATCGCCTCTGCACCTTCGCCCGAGTATCGCTTGAACGACGAGAACTTCTTGGCCATAAATGTCTCGAACACGTCCGCGCTCAGCATGCTGACGTACGCATTACGCAAATCGGATGGCAGCACTGGGAACTTTTGGTCGAGCGACTCGACGGCCTGCGCGAGCCACGCCTTCTCCTCGGGCGACGACACGTGCTGGAACTCAAAGCCCATCTTGCCACAGTACGTCTGCTGCAAATGGTCGTAGAGCTGCTTGCCGTTCGCCGCACTAGCGGGAGCCGTGAACTCGCCACCAACGTTCGCCGCCGCGACGTCGCAGTCAAAGAGCGCCTGGAAGTTGGACGGAAGCAGACCCTCGACGCGCTGCTTCTGCTGCAGCTGCAGCGGGTCCAGGTCCGCCTCGAGGTGGCCGTATTGGCGGAACGCGCTCACCATGGAGCGCACCGCGAGCGACTCGAGCGTCGGCGCTGCGGATGACGCGAACGCCGCGCGCTGCAGCGACAGCAGCGGAGAAGAGGAAGGCAACAATGGGGATGCACTACGGCGCGCCGCATCCCGTACAACACGCGCGACGGAGCCCTGGAGACGCAGCATTATGTCAGAGAGAGAGAGACTTGGGGTCTTCTGTCCTTGACTGCAACTCAGCTCCCGAATATCCGAATGTGACACTCACTCCGGAGATCAATTCGTCCAATCTGAAGGATACCCGCATGCGTAAAAAGTCATTCAGCGATCTGCAAGCAGAAATACGTAATTACGTGCTCGTAAAAACTAAAAAGAGCTGAACTTCAAGTCACTGAAAACTGTGAAACATGATACCCTTGTTAAATGGAGCTGCTGAAATGGCGCGATTCGTCTACAACCTCTTACAGTTTATATCCATGTGTTGAAGCTGCGCAGTATGAGCATGGCGTGATGGGTGGCCTGGAAGAGCGCTCGTCTACAGCGCCTGCTACGACGTCTCGATGTCGTCATCGTAGAACGCGTAGGTCGTGTGGTCGTCATCGTCCTTGTCTGCGCTCGTGACACCACCACCGGTGCTCTGCGCGTGGAACTTTGCCAGCAGTGCCATGATCACTTCGCGCTCGTTCGGCGCGTCAATCAGCGCGAGCAGGTCATGCGCCAAGTCCGCGTGGTCTTCGTCCAGCAGCAGCTCAATCACAGGCACATACCCGATCGCGGGACGCGCAGCGGCCGTGAGGACCAGCAGTGTCTGCCACTGCTCGGTCTGCGCGAGCACCTTGAGCAACGCCCAGGAGAACTGCCGCGGGTGCACGTCAAACTGCTCAGCGAGCTCGACCGCCATGGAGAACACGGTCGGGTGGGTCGGGTACAGCGCGAAGAGCTTGTGCAGCGTCTCGATAAGCGAGCTGCCAACGAGGTACTCGACGCCCAGCGCGGCCTGCAAGCTGCTCTGGCACTGCAGCAACGCAATCATCTCGTCCGTCATCACCTGGTTGAACGAGTCCTTGGAGCGAGATGAGCCATGTAATATCGCTCTTGTTGTACTGTCAGTGCTACTGGACGCCTTTTGATCCACCGCCTGTTGCAAGAGCTTGGACATCTCCCCCAGTCGCTTGAGCTTCTTCTTCACACGCGAGGGTTCCTCCCCATAAGCTAATTTACCTACCGTATGTGCTGCTCGCGCGTAGTCCTGCTGAAGTAGGTACAATCGGAATGCGTTGTCCACATTCGAGCGCGCGTGGAGTTCTTGACTCACAAACAAACGGGTGGCGCGCGGGTACTTGGTGAGAATGCGCAGGACCTGATCGGCATCACCACTGTACTTCTGCTTCAGTTTCGCTGTGGCCTGGTGGATTGCTTCCGAGGAGCTCAGTTTGTTCTCGCTCAGGCCTTTCAGGATCGCTTCTTCCTTGGACGTCACCATACTGGGCAAATTATTAGATTGTGCGCTCTCTGTAGCTCCTGGTACAAATGCACAGGCTTCCAGTTCGTGTTCAATGGAAATGGAGAATGGGAACTCGTTGTGGCGGTCGTAGACGACGTCCATCTCGCGTGGCCAGTGCGCCAGCATGAAGTTCACGTGCGCGCGGTCCTCGGCCTCCATGTCGCCGTCGTCACCAGCAGCTCTTCCCGCGGTCGGCGAGCGCAGCACTTTGGCCATCTCCATCCGCGTCACTGCCTGCTTGAGCGCCTGGTAGTACGCGAACCTGCTCGAGTACCCACCGCCGCTTCTGCCACTGCTGGTGTCATCGTCACTGTACGTGATGTACGCGCTCTTGATGAAGAGTTGCTTGTCGTCCTGGAAGGCGCTCCACAGGGCGCCCATGTTGATCCAGATAGGAACATGAAGCGGCGCGCCCCAGGATTTGCTCAGTTAAAGTGGTCCAATTTAGAGTGGTCCACATTATCCAAGGATCTTGCGATCTTCAAGAGCTCCATGCACAGCATACGGTCTCAGCAATGATTGACACATGCAATCCAACACACTTGATTCCAGAAATGCATCACTGACTGCAGTGCGATACGTATCAGTGTCAATAGATTTTGCAGTTGGCTTTATTGATTGAGTCTTTAAATGATGGGGCTTGTGCTTGAGGTGGTGAGTTGTTTCTTTGTGTGCGAACGCATGCATAAATTGGCGATGACTGGCGTCTTCTTAATTCACTGGCGCGGCGCGTAGACTTAAGTCCGCAAACGAGCGCTTCAAGTGTGGTTCATGCGCCACTTCGCCCGCCCAGTCGGCCTCAAACGCAAAGTCCGCGAGCGACTCGTCCTCGGCCGAGAGCTCTTCGTCGTCCGCTAACTCCGTCGACACCGACGACTCGGTGCGCTTCCCGTGTCGCCTGTCACGTCCATAATGGCGAGGTGAGTCCTTGAGCTCCAGCGGCAGCATCGCGTCTTCCACTAGTATCGGCTTGTCGCTCCACAGCGCAGAGCCTTCATCGCCACTGGGGATGTAGAAGTCCGATGTATTTGGCGATGCTAACGACGACCCGGCACTGTAGCTCTCGAGGCTGCTGCTTGAGGTTCTAGTAGGTTGTTGCATGACGGGAAGCGCTGTCGCTAAGTCTTCTTCCGAGACCACAAAGCTCGACGAGTCTGCAAAGAGGTGCATGGGGTTGTACATGCTCTGCACGGCGTCGATGCAGCGCGACATGCGCAGCGTGAGCGGGATCGTCGTCATGCGGATCCAGATCGGCAGCCCGGTCTCCTGGACGCGCACCATCATCTGCAGCTCACTTGACGCCATGAACGTCATCGTCGCTTTGCCCTGTTGCGTGGCACAGTGGCCGCGCATGTAGTCTTCAAGCTTCTCAATGTCCTGCGGCGCGAGGAATTGGCAGAGGTTTCGCCCATAGAGCTCCTGCGCTTTTAAACACGGAGATGCCGCCGACGAGAAGCAGCTCGCGGACTCGGCGGTCGCCGAGATGAACTCGCCTGTGGGCAGGCAGAACGCCACGCGCTTGCCCTGCGGGCCCTGGTTGAGCTCGAGCAGTGTCATAGTGCCGAGATCCATCGTTGTCGCTGATGCTGCTGATGTCGACGACGTCAGTTGTGCGGTTGAGAGAAGTGCAAGTGGCTGGACTGGTGCGTCGCGGCTCGTCGACGCCTGTGTGTGGCTGGAGCCTTTCTCCGTCTCGTCCAGGCGCTCGCGTTCGGTGTGGTCAAATAGCCCTCGTGAGTGATTGATGTCTGTGTGAATGCACCAGAATTGCTGCCTGTGAGTATTGGTTATTGCTGGGACCCTTTCCTTTGTTGCTGTTTTTTCTGTTGCTGTGCGTGCGTGCGTGCGCTCAGATCGGCTAATGATAGACTGCGACAACGCACAACAGCAACCATCCTCTTGATTAAGTCGTAGTTTGCTTGTTTGCTGGTGCTTTGGCGTGCGTGCGGGCAAAGCACAAGCTGGCTCGCAGTTTTTTTTCATCTGCGTTCGATATTTTCTGGATTGTTTTGTGGGGATTGTTGTTGGGAGGTGGCTGACGATAGTCGCACTGGCTATTGTCGACACCCGACGGAACGTTTCCATGTTGAAGAAGAAGAAGCCACCGCGTCCACCTTCGACGGTCTGCAAGACTTGTACCCGCACGCAGCTTACAAAGTCCCCATGCCTCGCGCCAGGATGATGCGAAGGTTTGTTTATATGTTGCTGAGCTTTTCGCCATGTCTATTGATTTGACGATCTTGAGGAGACCTCCTCGAGAAAGGGAATGATGATGTGCCTGGCTTCCCCCTTCCCATATGTACCAGTTACAATGTGGTACGCTGTACCACCGTTTGTACCAGTCGTTTTTCTGCTGGGCAGCTCCATTGAGCAACACCGAGATCATGATGAAGTCGATGGAATGCAACAACACACGGGACCATGCGGCTGCTGCTGTCGCCGTCCCAGAAGACGCCCACGAGTACCGCGTGGTCGTTGGACGGTCGCTCACTGGTTGTCGTAGCGTGAGCAGCGCCGACGGCGACAGTGCTGAGGCGCAGGACGAGCACGACCCGTCGTCGGAGAGCCACGGCGGCGCGAGCGCGATGATGATGGCGTTGCGACAACAGCCGACCAAGAAGCTCAAGACAGCCAACAGTACTGCTACACCAGCAGCTTCAAGTTCCAGTGGGCAATACAACGGTGCAAGCGAGATGTGTGTGTCGTTTCGCTACGAGTTCCAGCCGGCGTCGGTCGACAAGAGCATGCCCGGCCTCGTCACGATGGACGACTCGAACGGGCTGCAAGTTCTGCGGGGCAACTCGACCGGCGCGCCCGGTGGCATCCTGTTTAAGGGCAAAGCGATCGAGAACAAGGAGATCGACTGTTTACTGATCTTCGACGGCACGGGCTTCCGGCTGGAGAGGTGTCCGGTCTCGTATACGCAGCTGCGACACGTGCGCGCGCCGCCGGCACGCCGCCCAGTGAGAGCCGCTCTTCCCGATGCAGCGGCATCTTCAGCAGCTACAAGTGCTTCTTCTTCTACAGCAGCAACATATGCAACAGTGCCACCAGCGTCGACTGCCATTACGAGTGCCACTGAATCGCCTGTGCAAGCAGCACCGGCGCCTAGTGCAGGAAGAGGCCGGGGGAGAGGCCGAGGAAGAGGCCGCGGAGGGAGACAACCTGCAGCGTTGCGCGCCACAAAGGCGGCCAAACCAGCCGCTAAGCCAGCAACAGTCCTACCTGCCCGTCAACCTTGGAAGAAAGCAGCAGTTGGCTCTGCATCTACAGCGGAGAATGCGCCAAAGCAATAGGGTCCTATTATTGCCTGCATAATGAATAAAATGTCACGTGCAACAGCTTTGGAGCTCTTTGCACTCCAAAGGCGGCTGGTTCAACTTGGACGAACAATTAGTGTGGACCACTTTAAATTGGGAGCACAAAAGCGCCCTGTGAAAAGGCACCTGAGAAAACAAACGGAAAACAACCTTTTGAGGGAGTGGTTTCCGACTTACAAATACGCAGTCAATTAAGAGAGGTGATACCCAAACCGTGGGGTCAAGCTGCGCGGCTTGTGCAACAAATGTTCTTTCTTCGCATGATTTTGTTGTTCTTCACAGTGTCAGCAAATTGAAGAAGCAACGCAAGTCCACACACACAAGGCTGTAAGTGAACAAGCAAGCGAACAAGTAACCATGGGCTCGATGAACCGCCGACGCGAGACGGACGTGATGAAGCTGTACGTGACACGCAACAACAGTGGTGCTTGAAGCGTTTGTGCGAGTGGCCGATTGTCAATCGCTCCTGCAATACCGACATGTGTGCGTTTGCATGTTTGTGTGACCACATTAGAATGATGAGCGACTACGAGGTGGTGCTCACGGACGAGTCCAAGACGAGCGACTTTCACGTCAAGTTCCACGGACCGAAGGACTGTACGTGCTGCAATAATGTTGCTGTGGCAAAGAGCTCACACTCTAACCTGTCGTGGATGTACGTACGTACGCACTTGAATATGCGAACAGCTCCGTACGAAGGCGGGTCTTGGAAGATCCACGTGTCGCTCCCGAAAGAGTACCCGTTTAAGTCGCCGTCGATCGGCTTTGTGAACCGCATCTACCACCCGAACGTCGACGACATGTACGTTTATTTTTTATTTTTATTTTCGATATTGGCCATGAAAATCATTGTGTGTGTGCTTCGTAATTGATTGGTTATGGTTCTTTATGTGTATATGAGCAGGTCTGGATCTGTGTGTCTGGACGTTATCAACCAGACCTGGAGCCCGCTATTCGGTACGTGCCTCGCGCTTGTTTTATTTTTATTTTTTATTGTGAATATTCCTTAAGTCACACTCTTTTCTCATATGTGTGTTTATTCTTTTATTTGTTGCTGTTGCAGAATTGCTGAACGTGTTTGACGTGTTCATCCCCCAACTGCTGCGCTACCCGAACCCGAGCGACCCGCTGAACGGAGAAGCCGCATCACTGCTCATGAAAGACGCCGAGTTGTACAACAACAAAGTGCGAGGTGAGTTAAATGCTTGCGCATTTACATATTTTTTAAATGCGTTCTTGGTCATTTGTTTTTGCTAACTGGCTAACATGACTACAATTGTTTGTGTGTCTATATAATATTGAATAACAGAACACGTGCGCACGTACGCGTCGCAGCACATTGACATGGGCACCGACGACGACGACAGTGACGTGAGTGACATGAGCGACATCGAGTGAGCACCACTACGACATCGAGTGCTGATTAAAAACTAGAATCTGTCTTTCTACCATAGCGGTCCACAGTACTGCTCTGGTGCTGGCTGGCCATCTCCACTGCTGCATGTGATTCATGTTTTCTGTATTGTTTTTCATTATTAGCTCTCTGTTTTTCGCTCAAGGTGCTTTTGTTCGGATAGCATTTCGACAGACAGCAGAGAAAAAAAATATCCAACACCCGTCTTCTTGTTTCTCTTCGTGCTCGTGTTTTAGTGGTGGTGCAAAAATGGCTGAACCATTTTTTTTTTTCCCATACATTTTGAGTTTGAATATTCTCAGCTACCTGCGTGAGTTTTGTCTACTTGGACATGAAGTTGGAGGCGTCCGCATTTCTCTGGATGTAGTGTTTGTTGCGGCGCAGGCGGTCGCTCATCTCGCCACCTTCGCCCATGTACGCAGCGTCTTGCATCTCTCTGTTTAAATTTAATAAATAATAATCCAAAATACACAACATTGTCAGCCCTCTCGATAAATCACAACATGTTCCAACAATTTCCAAGGTTTGCGATATAGTAGTTGTACGTACTTGAGAAAGTGCGGGTTCTTGTTGGCCTTGAGCTCTTCGTCGTCAAGCTCTTTGGATTTCTGGGCCCCACGCTTGGCGATATATTCCTCTCGCTGGCGCGCGTCTTCGACCATTTGCGCCGCCATGCGCCGCTTCTCCTCCTCTGAATATTGCGTTGGGCCAGAGGACTTCGAGAGTTTCTGCTTGCGCTCGTCATCCTCCTTGCGGCGCTTCTCGCGCGCGATCTCTAGAAACTTGGAGTTCGGACCGAGCGTCGTCGTGTCAATGTCCGCGCACTCCACCTGTAAAAACAACCACACAATACATTAGCAAAATTATTTCCATGGCATTGGCATACACGAGCCATAGACATGAAAAAGCGCAAGCGAAAAACGTACCGCTCCGTCGCGGCTGATCAGTCCGTATTTGTGGCCATCGATTGGTTTCTTGCGCTCGCCAGCGCTGCTGTAGGTTAGCTTCACTGGCTCGCGGCTGCGTGAATCGTCGTCACGCTTCTCCGGTCGGCGCTGGTCATGACGACGCTCTTCAGCATCGTCGTTTCGTCGCCGTGGTTGTCGCTCTGGACTGCGGCTGCGTCGTCTCTTGATGTTCTCGCGACTTGGACTTCTTTGAGCGCGGCGATCACCGCGAGCGCGGTCGTTACGCTGAAAAGGCGATCTCGCTCTACGGTCATTTCGACTGTCACGGTGCGAGTCGCGACGAGGACTGACACTGCGACGACGATGGTTTGGCGAGTCTCGCTTTGCATGCTCAGGACGCGACTGTTCCTTCCGATCGACGCGTGGGCTGTGACTGCGACTGCGACTGCGACGACTCGTCCGCTCAAAAGCACGATCACCACGTGTACCACTCGACACAGAACGCTGCTCATCTCTGCTTTTGCTACGTCTCGCACGATCGTAGCTTGGACTGCGACCACGAGAACGATCCCCACGATGGCGTCTTCTTGGACTCGAGCGACCTCGTCCACATTCCTCATCTCGACCGCCTCGTGCACGGCTTCTGTCTCTCGCATGATGCGAATCACTGGCTCGCTGGCGCTCATGAACAGGCGAAACGTCCCGACCACGCGACTTGTCTTCAAAGCGGTCACTCTCAAACTCTCGTGCGCTGCGTTTCAACGCATGCAGCTTGTCACCATCCTTGTCCTCATTATCACCAGCACCACCATCCGAATCACTGGACGCAACACTGCGGCCGCGCTTGCGTTTCTTCTCACCCCTGGCGCGCTTCTTCTCCTTCTTCTTCTCCTTCTTGGCCTTCTTCCTGGCCTTCTTCTCGCTCAGGATCTTGTCCACGCCCGCCTTGATCTTGCCCATTTTCACGGGATTTTTCAACACGCTCTCGTGCGCGGCTTGCTGGCGCTTGCTATAGTATACACATAATATAACATCATACAAATAAGCGATCGGCAACAATAATAATACATACACGACAAATAACAATAATAAACGTACCGGATGAGCATCATCGGGTCTTCATTGAGCCGCGAGAACGCGTCGTTCGCGGGCAGCGCGCTCTTTGTGGGCGCGAGCGAGCCGTACTTGGACGTCCCAAGCTGCTTGAGGTCCGAGGCCGCGGCGTCGGGCTTGTACTCCTTGCCCAGCAAATACTCCTCGGTCGTGTTGCCGCTCTGCGCCGCCATGGGACCTTCGTAGAGCCAATCGACGCGCTCGAGCGCCGCCGACTTGTTGCCGTTCGCGGCCTGCAGCTGGCGGAGCTCCTGCAGCTGACGCTCCTCCTCGATGTTCTTGCGCAGCTCTGCGAGCTTCTTCTCCTCCGCGTCGTGCTTTTGCTCGGCGATCCATACTTTCTCCACATTCTAGAGACAGAGAAACAAAGACACAGATAGATAGAGAGAGAGAGGATGAGGGTGAGAGGGGAGTTCTAGTTTGGAGCTACACATGCAGAGCATATACGCGTAGGTACACATAGTGTGTGGTTGATAAACGTACACGGAGGTTGGCTGTGTGCCAGCTCTTCTTGGCCAGGAACGCGAGCGACATCTTCCTTGTTGCTCTGATGATCTACCGATATGAACTGGTAAGAATGATGAAGAAATGGAGGGAGCTTTTGGTCCCTCCATTTCTTCACCTTTCACTTTAAGCTTGTCCCCACTATGGTCTCAGAAAGCCAAAACCTCTCTTTTTGTACGGGCAATCATTGATCAGAGAGGTTTATCGCAAAAACAAACCTCTCAATTTTGCAAATCGAACTTAGCATTGCGATTATTTTAACCTACCAATAGCGGTATCGATTTTACTCTAGCACGCAAGCGATCTTCAAGCGACGCGTACGCCGGAAATGCACAAGAAGCTGGACATCTGAGCTCTCTCTCTCGCGACCATGAGCTCCACTGCAGCGAATCACCACACAGTAGCCCAGCCACTGACTACGTCTTCACCTGCAGTACCTCTCTTATCGACTAATGGCGGCGGCGATCCGTCCACTGCGGTGCTGAGAAACCGCGGCGTCCCCAGCGCAATGGGCACTGTGCGACTCGGTGGCTCCGGCAGGCCGTTCCCCGTAGCTCCTGGGCTCCAAGCGCTCACGCGTAATACAACTATCCGTAACAAAGGCGGCTTGATGGCAAGCGCAGCGACAGTGGCGAGACCAGGTTGGTTGTAGACACTGGTATCTTTATTGAAACTCTCTGGCTCAGTTGCTTACGCGCGCTAACTCCATCTAGCTGTTGATGGACGGATGATAGCAGATCCGAGGCGACACGTAGCATTAGAGGTGCGACAATGTATGCTACTATACAGGCAAATCGCTTATACGGACACTAACCGCCGTGTTTTCGTATCGTAGCGCCATCCGAGCAGTCCTTTCGGACGCAAGATCGAGCTCACGCAGGTTTGACTCATTTTTCCAATTCTCTTTCCCAATTGCTGACTATTGATTTGGACATTGAATCTCATGCAAACTCTGTATTTATTTTTATTATATTATACTTAATTTTTATTGCGCAGAAGCTCATCCTTGTGCCCGACGCGAGCGAGCGCGAGCGCTTCCAAGTCCGCAAGAGCATCATCAAGTCACTCCCACACAAGCGCAAACTGCAGGGCGACACGCAAAAGATTTCCTCAGAGCAAGACCGAAAGACAGACCGTCCAGCCAACTTGGACTTCAAAAAGAAGAAGAACAGGGACCCACAACCACCGATCTCTAAGCGCCCAGATTCTCAACTTGTAGCCAAGACGACTGGAGCTCAGAGCTCGCGTCTTGGAGCTCGCGGCCCCCGGGTGACCGGAAAGCAAGCTCATCATCAGATTATTCAGCGTCCGCCAGCGATTGACACGAGCTACGATCACCTTCAGGGCTTCCCAGCTGCCATCCAGCCAAAACAAGTCAGCCACGACTCTGTGATGGGCAATTACAGTGTCACTGGCATTCCAACCGACCTACAGCTCTTCACACAGAGAACTGGGGATTACAATTCCACCAAGACAGCGAACAAAGCTTTTCACATTGCGTTCCACGACCACGCAACCAACCAGAGCCATCAACGGAGTGACTCAGTGGCCACCAATAATTTCGACACGACGAGCTCAGGTGGCTATCAGAAGACTGCCTGGCGTCAGGTGGACGAGTCCATCGAGCACATTTACGAAGACCCGTCGACGGACTTTGTGCAACTCAAGCTGCTCGCCCATAAGAGCGGCCAAAGCAGCAAGCGCCAGAAGTTGCTCGAGCGAGAACGCGTTTTAGCTGCGGCCTCGGAGCTTCGTGAGCGTCAACAGATAGAGCAGGCGCACTTTGAGGCATCGCAGCGCAAGAAGAGCCAAGTGGAGCAGCTCTCCGAGGCGATTCGCGCCAGGAACCGGAAATTGGTGGTTGTCAAGAGCGAACCAATTTACGACATTGTTGACAGAGTTGCAGCAGCGAAGCGAGATGATGAGGACGTGGTTGAGCCGAAGAGGAAGCCGCCCGTGCCGCGCCAGCGTGGCCGTCGCAAGGCGCAGCTTCAGACCAGGAACAGCCAGTTAAAAGCCGCGACTGATGCTATAGCAGTGGAGCTGAGCCAGCGAATCAGACCAGCTCCTGTTGGCTCTGTTTTTAACGTGGCTGTGAGAAGCAAGCCAAGACTGGAGAGCCAACCATCACAGCCTGGGTCTGTATCCAGCTCAATTTTGCTGGGAGACTCGAGTGAGTTTGCGATGAAGGACGTGCGACAGTCGATCGGTGAAGAGAGCCAGGAGGTAAGTAGTCAGTCGAGCCTACCTCAAGACGAAGTGACCCCCACAGTGTCACCACCTGAGCAACGCTCTGAAGCAGAACAGAGACCTCCGCCACTTCAGAAGCGATCGCGAGCCACTTGTAGAACGCTTCGATCTAAAAGCACGGTTCACGAAGAAGAACCGATTCCTGCGGTGTCAACAGAGCAGTCCGAGAGGCGAGAGCTCGCGAGGGAGTATATGGAATTGCAGAAGCAGAGTCGACACCTGCGCAGTGCGAAGGAGAAGCACAAGCTCGAGCTGGACAATCAGCGGCGAAGACTGCAGCTTGGGGTACTGTGGTTTGCTTATATTTAGCATTGTCGGCCTAGATCTAACGAAATTGTGTCTTGTCTCTCTATAGAAACTCGAGCAGGAGCGAATCGAGAGTCTACGGCGCTCCAAGAAGAAGAGCTTCAAGCGTAGCCGCGTCTCTGTTAAGACTGAAAATGACGAACACCATTCTCTCCAGCAAGGGTTTCGTGGACCCAGTGAGGGTGACAAAAACAGCGTTGGGTTCGCAATGAGTGGTGATGACTCAGATATTGGCGATCTCCGTAAAATTGGTGAAGACCACGATGACGAGTTCTTCGAATCGGACCAGGAAAACCAACGCAACAGCAGGAATCGGTCCTTTGAGAGAGCCTCTAACAGCTTTGGTCGCCACGATGCGTCCGTGTTGATTGGCTATTCAGCAGCAGAGAACAAGCACTCGTCAGTGGCAGCAGCAGAAGCCCCAGCAACAACAAGTGGACTGGACGTGCGGCTGCGTCGATTGCTGGAGCTCGAAGAGAAAACGCTGCGGCTCTCGATGCTCGTGAATGGCATGAAATGGCGGATAATACCACCACCTTCTACGAAATCAGCTCAGCATCGAGTCACCAAAGAGGAAGCCATGCAGGAGGACGACCTGCGATTCGTAACAGCAAGGCAAGACAGCAATTCCATTGATGATTACGACGATCCAGTCGCCAAGTCGCGTCAAGATGGTGATGACGAAGAGAAGGCAGCATCAAGTGTTAATCAGGACCCGAACAGCTCTGGTGGTGAAGAAAGCGAGGTTGAGAGCTCGTTTCGTGAGGGAGAAATCGATTTCCACGACGATAAAGACCGTCCGAGTTCACCTGACAACGCATCGGACCATGAAGGAGAAGATAGTGGTGAGGCTCGACACGTAAGTGATACTCAGTTTTGCATGAGTCTGCACGCAGAGGAAGTCCGAGTGGCCACCAGCGCGTCTATCGACACTGAATCAGCAGCTGTTGCTCAGCTGAGCTACCTTGGCAAGATACACGAGTTGGATCCTCGCACGATCGGCGTCCACAGCATCAAGGTTGAGTGGCCCGTGGAAAATCATCAGAGCGACGACGAAGAGGTTGATGATAACGCTGCCGTCTCTCCACGTCACTCTTCGGCTTCTTCACAGGCTTCATCACGGTCAGAGCTTCATCAGAATCAGCTCCTGTCCAGTTCCCGCGCGTCTATGGACTCAGATCACTCGGCTCACTCGGCTGATCCGTTTGAAGCGTCCATTCATTCCTACATGCAGCAGCGCCGGCTGATAAACCACGTAGCTGAGGCTCATGATGAAGGCTATGGGCACGAAGTCTCATCATCGAGCCATTCGAGTCCGCGTGTCTACAGAGCTGAGGTCGCTTCACTAGCACGTCATGAGCGTGCTAGTGACGCGAATGAGGCGTTCCTGAGACTCGTTCGAGAAGCCGACGACTCGCTCAGCGTTATCAACAGCACAGCAAAGAAGATTTGGCTCCAGCAACAGCAGAAACTCCTAGCTCTGGCCGATAAACAGCGTCAACGAGAGCTCGAAGCTCGCATGAAGGAGCAGGAACGGAAAGACCAGCAGCTCAAGGCCGTCATGGACTCCTTAACTACAAAGCACGTCTCGGAATCGGATGGTGAGAGTGATAACGACAGGACCATCGAGCATGAGAGCTCCAGTTTGCCTCATGAGCTGCCCTTCAGCCGCCTGGAAGACATCATGCAGCAGATTGAGGACGATAAGCTGCGAAAGAGCCACGCAGCGCTCACTATGGCAACTGACACTGAGCCACAGCTCCAATCCAAGCCAGCCTCCCTCTTCTGGAACGACATGCTCGCGAGCTCCGAGCCCCTCACTCGAAACAATAACAGCAAGTCTGTGAAGCTCAACATTGTGATCGACCGCTCTGAGCTCCTTCAGCAACAGACCCAACGAGAACAAGAAGAGGCCGAGGATGCGGTCTTGTCGCAGAGCTACCAGGACGAACTCAAACGTCTCCACTCGCCCAAGACGCTATCAAGACTGCTGTTAGCCGAGGTCGAGTACAACGAAGCGATCCACGAGGCCCACCTGCAGTTATCGATCATGGAGCACGCCCAGGTCGTCGAGCAGGCCCAGGAGGAGACGATGAACGTCGCAACGGCGTTTAAAGAGGAGATGGAGAGCAACTTCACGAGCCACCAACTCGCGCTCGAGCACGCGATCCTTTCAAAGCAGTTTGACGGCGATCTACGTGATGTGATGCAGGAGCTCGAAGTGATTCAGCAGACCCAGGCTCAGGAGCTTGAGGCTACGACTGCGAGTATAAAGAGCGAGCTGAAGCTAGCAAACCTGAGGGAGGTGACAGTCCAGACTGAGGAGCTCATGCGAGCAGACGTGGCTACAAACGCCAAGCTATACGCTGAGTCCGGGACAGCTACGAGTCCGTTGGTGTGTGACGCTGCGGTCCAGTATGAGGCACAAGAGAGTCCAGCGGTGGTGGATCGTCAAATTTTATTGGTTAACCAGCAGCTGAAACAGGTGCATACATTGCTGGATAGCGAGTCTGTCGGGGACGACGCGTACAGCGAAGAGGAGTATGAAGAAGACAACTTCGAGCGAGAGAGTCAATCCGTGATGACCCACGACAGTGTCAAGCAAACGGTCAAGGCAGGATCGACGGTGGCTATATCTGGCTCAGTGAACAGTGAGATCCCTGAAGATGAAGACGAGCTTGGAGAGAGCGCAGCACATTCGGGTCACGCCAGTGAGACTGGGAGTGTATCAGATGATGCTGAGAACGAGGGCGAGAAGAAGCTCAAGCAGTCAGTGGTCGAATCGTCAGCAAACCCGTCCGAAGACGACGAGATCCACAGTGAAGCATATGACGATGAAGCTGAAGATAGAGATCGAAAAGCTCAGAGTGAAGACGATGACAGCATGGCATCCTCTGCAATCGATGAGGCCAGTGCTGTTAGCGATAGAAAGAATGCGACTGGCAGTAACAATTCCCAGGGCCAAGTGGCATCGGCTTCCATGATCTACGAGGACGACTTCGACGTCTCAACCTCCCAGGTTCACGCCATAAAGAAGAGCGACAGTGTTGGCTCAGAGATCGCCGCCGATAATGATGCTGACAGTGAAAGCGAAGCTAATGGCAGTGGGTATATGACTGACGACATTGAAGAAGACGAAGTTCAAAGTGAAACTGGTGATCAGAAGAAGACGAAGAGCGACATCGTGGCGTCCGAGCGCTCGGAGTACTCGTCCGAGTTCAGCAGTGGGACCGCGAAAGAAGAACCCAGAGCCACAGCTGTTGCCACAGTGAGAGCTGTCAACATTGTTGAGCCAACAGTGTCGACACAAGCCAAGCCTGGATCAATTGAGGCCAGGCGAATTACCGAGCCTCAGTACACACCATTGATCCTAGGAGCTCACAACAACGACGTCATGCCAGCGTATCAGCGGGATCTTGAGCAGCGACGGCAAAGCGATGAATCGCTACTCAACCTGCGGCTCCAAGTGCTCGAGCGAAAGTTTCAAATTGACCTGCAAACCATGGACCAAGCGATTGAAATTGCAAATGCAGACAGTGTACCTGGCAAACACCAGGAGCTCCAGTTGCGAAGAGAGGCGGCCAAGATGGCGTTTCTATCAGAGAAAGCGAGTATCGAGAGCCTACGAGCGGCTTCCATGGCGCGCTACTACCAGGATCTGCTCGCATTCCAGTCGCTCATGGCGGGCGTTGACCCAAGCTTCAGTGTTGCGGTGCCAGTTCAGAGGGTTCAGTATGCCTCAGTGAATCCAGTCGTGAAGGTACGCAGTGATCTCAGTCGTGTGGTACCAGACGAGGTGGGATTCAAGCGTGGCGAGCCTGAAGTCAACGCTATTAACAGTGTCAAGAACGAGGACGAGGACGAATTCGACTCGGCCAGTGAAAAAGCTGAGCTGGAGGGCGATGGTGAAGTCAGTGAAGGTGGCGTGAAATCTCAAGGCAGCGTGAGTGAGGCCAGTCAAAACGATGAGGCTTCGGAGATTCTGGACGATGACGCTTCTTCAGCCAAAGAGAGTATCGAAAAATCGGTTGAGAGCGACCACGCCGAAGAAGAAGAAGGCGATGATACGTACGAGGACGAGTTTGCGTCGGTGACCAACAGCGACGCAGTGGATTCAGCTCAGAATGACAATGTTGAGGCTGCGATTGAGGACGATTTCGAGGAAGAAGCCTCGGTCAAGAGTGAGGCCCCGAGTGAAATTGGCTCGGATGCTGAGGAGGATGAGATCGACAAGAACTCTGTCGAGAGCAAAGATGGTGGCAAGAAGGCATATGTAGAGGAGTACGACGACGACTACGAGGACGAGTTTGGCTCAGCCAGCGAGATTGAAGGAGCGAACTCCTCGAACCAAGCTGCTGTTGGCGATGAGGCCGATGAGATCGTGGACGAGGCGAGTGAGGAGGGTGCTAACCATCAGAGCACCGCTAGTGACGATGACACTTCACAGGTTCAGTCGGAGAACTTTAAAGACGATTTCGAAAGTGATGACGAATGTCAAGGTGCCGCTGCTATCCACCAGAAGATCGATACAAAGGCTGACAGCAATCTGCTGTACTCCAACGATTTCGATACTGAAGCCGCGCGTTTCGAGGCCACGATAGAAAAATCCCAAGGCGCCTCAAAGCAGCTCGATGTCGCTGGAACGGTCATGATGACTGAGCAATCTGGATCCGAGGACTCGTCGACGACAAAGTTGCTCATTGAGCAAGTTCAGCAGCTGCAGCAACAGACTGAGAAGCTCAATAGCGAAGATGTTGTCCAACACGCTGGAGAGAAGCTCGCAAGGAAGAAGATCAAGGCGATCGAATTGGTTCAAGCCAAGGAGCGACTGATTAAACTGGAGAAGAACAAGTTCAAGCTGGAGGAAGAGCAACGTCAGGTGAATGCGCTGGCGCAGCTTGCGATCCAGATGGACGTAAACAGTGAGCTGAGCAAGGCGAAAGAGCAGATTAAGCAGCAATTGGAGAATGAGATGGCGAGTGTCCAGCAGAGCTTTCCAGCTTTTGCGCGAAGCTCAGAGGCTAACTCTGTGAAGGATGCAGTGGTAGCACAAGGTACAATTACTCAACCTGCAACTGAGACCACTCATACAGCGGAGCTTACAGCTTCAGCGCCAAAGACTGCTGTGGTGAAAGCTCAGAGTTCAATACGAGCTGCTACGGTCGACGATGCCTCGGAGGACGAGTACGAAGTCGATTCGTTCGAAGAAGAGCCGAGTGTAGCAGATGATGGCGAAGATGACTACAAGGAAGAGTATCCATCCTTTGCAGAGGAGGACGAGAGCCAGGTCGAGGAGATCAAATCGTTGAAGAAGGCCTTAACTGCTGATGAAGATACTGAGATCGTATCCGAGGCCGAAGACGAGTTTGCGAGTGTTTCTGGCGATAACGCCGCCGATGGATCCGAGATCCGCAGTGAGCGCTCAGTAGAACATGACGACGATACAGTCGCGAGTGGGCGTGATGTGAAGAGCGAGGCCGCGAGCGTTGATGATTATGCAGACGAGTACGAAGACGAGTCGTTTGACGATGCGAACTCTGTCAAGTCGACTCAGACTGAGGAAATAGGTGGTGATGCTGCTGAGGTCCACAAGACAGCAGTGGCAAACAAGGATGGCGAGGCTGAGTCTGATCAATATGAAGAGTACTCGGAAGAGGACTTTGAGAAGGCCTCGGAAGCTTCGGAGGTTGAACTGAACCACTCGGATGAAAATGACGAATCTGCAGATGGTGAAGATACCCAGGACGTACCATCACCAGTCGTTAGAGAGCCAGTTCGTCACACTAAAGCCCGAGAAGATCACCAGCAACAGCACGTGTCCATCGACGAGCTCTCCACGGCACTAGAGGTCGTCACCTCTCAGCTTTACCAGCCAGCACCAGTGGCCAACTATGCTGATCATAATAACATTGTGAACCTTACAGCTCACGACGTATCTATCGCCCTTCAAGCCGACCAAAGCGAGCTTCCAGCACAGTTGTCAACCTCTACTTCAAGCCACGAAGAAGAGATATTGTCCAAGAGCATTGAAGAGCAGACCAAGCGGCTCGAAGAGCTCAAACGCATGATTTTGGCTCGCAAAGACGAGATTTTATCGGTTCAGAAGCACTTGCGCATCGAGAAGCGCAAGGAGCAGCTCGCGGGCCAGGAGAAGCTGCTGTGGGACGAAATGGAGCGCGTGGAAAGCAATTTGCGACTGGACGAGGCGGCGCTGGAGCTCACGTGTCAGAGGAACCGACTCGAGGCCATGCAGCTGGAGTCCAAGCACGATGAGCGCAAGGCTAAGCTTCCAAGTTCAGCGGCTCGACCGGATCTGCTGGAAAGCTTTGACTTTGTTGAGATTGTCGAGACTCCATATGTCCAGGCTCAGGATAACACCAGCAAAGGCTATGAAGCGAGTGAGAGCAAGATGAAGAACAAGGCCGGGTGGGGTGCGACGAGTGACATGATCTGCCAGACGGACAGCTCATTGGTGGCGAGACTGGCGGAGGATTACGATTTGCTCACTGGCTACGTGTACATCGAGGAAGCTGACCGTGTACCGGTCGGCACAGTGCCGACATTGCCCATCGCCCCACCTGTTATGAGCGATACCGACAAGCCCGTGATTACGGATGACCCGCTCAGCAAAGACAATGATGAGATGGATACTTTGGCCGGTGGCGATGAGCTCTGTGCAGCCTTGAGAGATGAGACTTCATTTCAAGATCAGGATCCAGTTGTCACTCGAATCGACGAGTCAGATCCCCAGCACCCAGTTCAAGCAGAAGGATATGGTGCTGACTTGCTGAGTGGCTACTCGGCCGTTGAAGCTGTTGAGCTGCTGAATAGCTCTGATGGAGATCTCCTGGCATCTTTCGACTTTGTCGAGGACGTGGATCCTGTGGAAAGCCAAGAGCTGAGCGAGAGAGGTCGCGCATTCGATCTCAGCCCAGCCCCAGCAAACGAATGTGCTCTAGAGCTGCCGACCGACGACTTGGATGAAGATGATATTGCATGCGAGAGCGGTGGCGACGAATGTAACCCGCCACCCAACTTCAGGAACAAAGAAGACGACACTGTGAGAGCAGACAGCCCTGCCACTCTACCAGAGGACCAACAGCGCGTCGCAGACTCAAGATTCAATGTCCAACTTGGTCCACATGCGACTACAGATGGAGCAGAGTTCGTGGTGGATCGCGTAGCAGACGCGGTCTACGACAAGTTGTTTGATGACGTCTGGCAAGATTCTCAGGAGCTCCGCCGTCGTCGGATAGCCTTGCGTGGGCTGAAGCAGAAACAGGACGCTGGAAGACCATCTCGAGAGCTGGAAGACGCGGAAGCAGACGACAGGGAGGAATCCATCGACAACCTCGTCTCAGACGATAATGCAGTCGACCTGGTGGTATATGGAGTTGGCACAGAAGCAACCGAAACACATCACAGTAGCAGCAATGACACGGAACCTGTCGAAGCAGCGTCAAGAATCATTTCCAGTGAAGAGTTGGCCGATCAGCTCACCAGCACGCTCTTCAGTGAGCTCTACGACCAAGTCCTAGACGCCAGCATTCATGAAACTTTCAAGAAGAAGCAGCAGCACACTGGGCATCGCGCGGAGGCTTGTGTGAACAAGTCTATCGAGACAAATGCTAACACGGTAACTGGTGGAACGAGTGCTGTTGTTGTAGCGTCAACTTCCTCGACAAAACAGACCGGGAGTGTGTCTTCAGCTGCACCACAGGCTGGGAGAGACTTTGTGAGTTCGCTGGTCCGTGGCGTCGCGATCAGCTCCGAAGGGGTACGTTTTCCTATGAAAAACATGCATTTATGAAGGATGGTGATGATCGTGACGATGGCACTGAACTGATATTGTTGTTTATGGCGTCATGGCTCTATTTTGTAGATTCAGATGCCTGTCTTCAACAACGTGACGCAACCCGCTGGTCTGAAATGCGCCCGCGTCATCTTTGAAAGCGTCCGAGAGATCGCCACCAGCGTCTTCTCGAGGCTCACAGCTCTTGAATACGACACCATTGTCGATCAGCACCGAGCAGACATCGAGCACGTTGAAGCCTTTAGAGAAGAAGTGCAAGTGGAAATGGAGCGGATCTTGTCGATTCGAGACGCTGGGAACGAAGAGCTCAAGAGATTCACACAGAGTCTCTCAGAGAGCAGCGTGAGTGACGACGCCAATGAGACCTCGCAGGACGACCTGCGCCTCATGCAGACTCAGTTCCGCACGAGTGTCTCGCTCGTGACCGACCACATGCGTCGCACCCTACTGCTCGATGGTGGTGCAGGAATGGATACGACGACTTCGTGCTCAACGCCTGGAGCGTTACCACGCTCGTTCTACCCCCGTACGCCCACACCCAGAGCATCTTCTTCGTATTCTCACCACCGGCCAGCAATGCTAGTTCACACATTACTCCGACATGAAGCAGCCAAGCTCCACGAGCGGATCACCGACTTGATCCTCGATGATCTCTTGACCAGCAGCAGCACCATGAGCGACAATGACGAGTGTGTATAGAGCAATGAAAAGTGAGTGGGCATAAAGAAGCTTTCTATTGCTTTTCTACTGAGTTTGCTGAACAATGCAAACTGTCACCATCTTAGATATGAACAAAAACGACCAAAAATGGAGCATTTCCAACGGCAGCTCCATACAAGTCTCTACTGCGCCGTCTTCGTGCTGCTGCTGTCGTTACTGGACGTCGAAGACGAAGACGATGAGCCAATCTGGCGGTCAAGCAGCAGCCGCAGAATGGGCGGCGTGAAGAGCGGCAGCGCGGCCGCGACGTGTGCGTCCTGGAGGTATTTCGCGCCACCGATGTGGCCGCGGCACTGGGCCGAGCCGCAGCGGCAGTCGAACTTCTCGTCCATGTCCCACTCGCTCGTGCTGTAGTCGAACGACAGGTGCTCGCCCTCGTGGATCGCGCGTGTGGCTACGAACGCCACCTCGGGCGTGTTCTCCGAGACCACGAGCCGCGCGTTCGGCTCGCAGCTGTGGTTCACGTACTCGAGGCCGCCGGCGAACTCCAAGTGCTTGGCCTCGTCCACCTGGATCGTGAAGCGCGTCGGACTTGCATGCTATAGGACCATAATAGAGAACCACACAGTGTGTGTGAGTTCACACAGACGCATTACGCCAGCAGAAAGGGGATCAGTACAATACTTACAAAGATGCCCGGGGCCGTGCCGATGACGCTGCCGGTCTGGAAGTCGACGGCCGCGACGGCCGAGCTCCAGTGCTCGTTGAGCTGCTCGATGAGGAAGCGGCCGTCCGCGGTCGGCGGCATGTAGCGCGTCGGCGCGCGCTCGCCGTTCATCTTGGAGACGCGGGCCGAAGAGGACGCGGGCGTGGCGGCCGACAGGTGGCGGCTGAGCACGCGAGTGCTGAGCATCGTGGCGGCGCGGCGCTGGCAGAGCATTGTGACTGAGAGAGGAGGAGGAGGAGGAGTGCGTCTTCTGGTGCGAAAGCGGTTGTGAGCAGACGTGGGGGATCTGCGACCAGAGTGCGCATGTGAGGACGAGAGAGGCAGCGAGGAGCTCTTCAGCGAGCCATGGCTTGCGTTTTCTATGCATGCATGTGCTGGTTTTTGTTGACACACGCAAACTTCAGCTTTTCTAGTTTAAAAACCTTGGAAGAGACAAGAACCTGTATATAATTGCTGAAAATATATTACAGATGTTATCTATACCTTTATATAACAGGAAATACCTAGAAATAATATGGTAGCTATTACAGAAGGTCAATCAGTGACAACTTGAACTTTGGCGCCAGACTGTCTGCCGTAAACAGCAACTTGGAATCTGGTCACGCGAAAAAAGGATCAGAGCGGGCGGCCACCTTGAGCGTCTTGGGAGACAAGTACAAGGCCAATGCCATGTATATTTAGTAATACTTAACGTTCGTACCTTGGCTTGATGCCAAGCAAATCGTTTCCTTTGGAAGGTAAGTACTCGTCGAATACGCCCAAGAGCTGTTTTCTTTTTAATTTTTTTCTGGCTGCCGAGCTGGCTAAATGTCTCCGTTGCGTCACGAGCGCAGCTTGAGGAAGCCCACAGACACACACGATCAACTGAAGAAGAGCTCCAACAACATCAACGTGAGGATTTCATTTCGCTACACACCGCCGATCAGTCCCGAGTCTGGAAGTTCGGACAACGCTCCTCTCACCACTCGGTTGTCCCACTTCCACAGCAATCCGAACAAGCAAAAATCAGGATTTTGTCCTTGCTGCCGTGTTGGAACTTGGGTCGGACCGGATCCATCGGCCGACCACGTCCCTTGGCGGCGTCTTATTCCCTCTTGTTCCATGGATCTTTGGACGGATCCACGACCAGCAAAGCAAGTGTATTGATTTGAGTTGACTGGCATGCCCACGGCCTTTCAAAGTTTGCCTGGTGCGGCATTGGGAGCTCGACGCTGGCCTGGCTTTGATAGGAAAGTTGCAGTTGAACGAGCAGCTCCATCACCAGGCACCATCTTGCCTGTGTGCCATCATTGCAGTTTAATTTTGAAAGGGGCCCAGGTCCGCGAATGAGATGGCTGCGTCACGCAACCACTCCGCCTGCAAAATCTGTCTAATTGAATAACCAAGCTGATAATTTGCCGTATCAATTTCTACTGTATAATCGTACCTTAACGAATCAATGCAGTAGCTGTAGTACTGCATTCATTCGTAAAAGTACGATTCCAGTCCCCACAGATTTCATTCAATTGCAACACGTATCCAGGCGAATGATGACGACGACGACGACGACGGCGGCGGCGGCGCTGCGCGAGTGCTCGCTGGAGGAGCTGCGCAAGGAGCCGTGGCGGCTGCAGATCCAGGCGGAGAATGCGGCTGAACAGCTGCGCAACCTCGTGCTCAAGAACTACCACCTCTTCATCCAGAGCAACCAATGCTCGGCCATCGTCAAGGACGACGTGCGTGGCCAAACAAACAAACACTTTTGCATTGTCGACGAAACTCATGGACTCTTATGCGGATGCGTGTATACTTGTGTGTATAGTTGACGCAGCTCAAGGACGAGACAGACCAGATCGTGAACTTCATCCCAGAGCTCAAAGAATACTGTGCGAGCTTCCAACAGGAGGTCGCGAGCGTCGTCGCCAAGCACGGCGACATCCAGTTTGTCTTCGAGCACTATCTGCAGGTAGCGAGCTATACACTCAGCTATACATCGTATACACGTCGTGTGGCTTCTAACATTACGAATATGTGGCTTTGAATGTGTATAGCTAACGGAGCTCCTGGACATCCCACAGCTGCTGGAAGCCTGTATCCACAATGAGCTCTTCGATTCAGCGCTCGATGTCATCCAGTTTGCGAACGAGACGTTCCAGACCCGCGAGGGCCAAGCGGCGCCCAACTTTGTCATCACTACGCTGGTACCATGTGTATACCTGCTCCTCCTATATGTGTATAGCACTGCTTACACGTGGATATTGTTATGGTATACCTACCTACCTACAGATACGCGAAGTGGCCCAGATGATGAGCATGATGCGTGAAAAGCTCCTGCAAAAGCTCCGTGAAGACCTCCAATTGGCGCTCTGCGTGCGCATCGTGAGCTACTTGAGGCGTCTCGATGGCCTCGTGGAACCGCAGCAGAAGAGCGTTCTTTCGGTGGGTACGCCCGAGTACGAGCGACAGCTCAAGGACGAGTTCCTGAGCTGCCGCAACGTGTGGCTCTCGTCGCTCAGTCGGGGCGTCTCGGCCGCAGACCCCTATCAATACGTACGCTGGCTTGTATAATATGCCTTTGTGTGGTGAGTGGTGTGACTTGACGGCTCGTTGTGGTGACTGTAGACGATTCAAATCATCGACATCAAGCGCACGAGCTGGTTTGACATGATCACGCAGTACTCGGCGATCTTTGGCAACGAGGTACACTCACGTTTTTAACAACAACGATATCTATATATTGTTCTTAACAAGACCTCTGCTGTTATTGAACAGACTGTGGACGGAAAAGTGGACCCACCGCTGTGCCGCTGGGCGACGACCACTGTCGCCGACTTTATCCAGATTCTTACGAAGTACGGCGTATGTGGTTCTCTCATTAGAATCATCTCAGAATACTCACAACTAACACTGTGTTTGGAAAATGTGGAAATTGGTTTTCTAACTTGTGGAAAATGGTTTTTTCTAACGTAGACAACTGCCCAAGGTTGACGACTTTAGCTCGCTCGCAACCATTCTCGAGCAGAGTTTGTTCTTCGGCGGCTCGCTCGGCCGCGTCGGCGTGGACTTTCGCGCGATCCTCGTCGTGTACTTTGAAGACCACGTGCTCGAGCTCATGGGGACGCAGTGGCGCACGGCCAGTCGCGCGTTCCACGACAGTCTCAACGCCCACGCGCTGCCGTCTTCAGTCAATGGGCTTACTACCTCGTCGTACTCCAAGACACCGATCGTAATTGCCTCGTACCGGTCTGCTGCCTATACTGACGGCTCATCAAACGGGATCTCACCATTCGCCTCACGAGCAGTGGCTGGTGGGGAAGACTACTCGCCGCCCCACGCGCTCATGGCGTTCCCGATCCTCGCCGAGTTCACGAACGCACTGCTCTCGTCGCTGAATAAACTACGGTTGTGTACGATCGCGTCGCTGCAGACGCGACTGGCGAAGAAGCTCCAGAGTACGATCTGCAGTGTCATCTTCGCGATCGCCGAGTTCTGCGAAGACAACAAACTTCGGATAAGCGAGTCGTTGACATCGGTGGCCAGCAGTGGCCAGCAGAATGGCAATGGTGATGCGACTCCGAACGCCAAGCGACAGCTGCTTGCAGAGGCTCTGCAGAGCACAGTCGAGGTACTGACTGGTTGTATATGAGTGGGGGGGGGGG